>JAQJVL010000219.1:614223-878580 GCA_035578905.1 Stictocephala bisonia | reverse complement strand
ATAAACGATTAAAATATAAATTGTATTTTGTAGAGATTAATGTGATATTGTATATTTGGTTGTGTTGGGTTGTTTTAAAAACTTTTTCACGTAACGGAATTGAATTCTAGTAGCTCAAAAGTTAATTTCCGATCGTTCATGGTTGACTAACATTGAACTATACCGGTTATGAACTACAAGACCATCGAACATTACGAAAATGTCACATTCCAATTTAATGTTAAGTCCCTACATAACAAGGCTGTAAGTTAGGTTATTCACACAATGCTTAGTGATATCCACTGTTATTGGAGCGCTGACGTCCGAGGCTTCAGCCTGCTGAACTGTGAAGTTGTATTGTCATGTGGCTCAAGTAGCAATATCTACTCTCTAACTACTCAAAACAAAACGTGTTGTCTCACTGGTTTAGATTGAAATTTGATTGTCTGTCTTGATGTTTTCCATATATTTCTCACTCCTTATAAATTAAAACCTAGAACTACAATTTATATTAACAAATTATGTTCACTAATTATAGTTTTTTTTTGTATTGAATATATTTGTTTATAGTATAAACAACACATTCACAAATAGATGAACGTAGGTCTTTAACAATATGAATGTATAATATTTTTGAATATTTTCGAATGTTAATTAATGTAAAACTTGAGGTTTATTAAATATATGCGATTGGTTCCTTGTTCAATTTCCTCAATTGTGGAACGAATAGATTTTTGTATTTTAGAATCAAATATTTGGAGTCAAATGAAGTTAATATGACACCCTTGTAAATATTTTTTCTGTGTGTTCAGTATCTACAAAAACAAATGTCATCTACCAGCATTTTTGAACCAAATGTAATATTTTAATTTTCGTTTTTTTAAATTTCGTTATAGTAAAAAACTGACTAGATTTGAAAAAAAAATTATATAAAAAATGTTTATAAAAATGGTATAACAATATTTAATAATCCAAGAATTGTGTATATAAGTATTTTGAAAAATAGTTGTATAGTATTTTATTAATATTACCTCATTATAAAATATATAATGTCTGATCCAAAAAATATGTCTTTCCTTTCTCGATATTACAGTATATATAAAACAATCCAGGGATAAAGACGTCAACTTCTCTTGAGCTCCCGGATCACAAACATAGCCTTTCTACCACATGATATATCTGCCAGTCCGTTGTGATAATATCACAAGATATCCCTCTCAGTATATTTCGTATGGTTTTCAAAGCCAGCCACCGTACTAATAAAACATGATATTGCCAATTTCTAATTAAAATAAAAAAATCTTAAGTACCTCTGGGTGATGCTAAACGAACGACTATTATAGTCTATGAATAGTCATTTGTGTTATCTCAGCTTCCAATATAATACCCTACAGTGTATATATTAAACTAGCTGCACTGGCCCACTTCACCGGTCATAATATTGAGTGTGATTATATAATTGATACGTGCATCAAGATTTCAGTCTACACCGTATCCAATTTATAACAGCTGATGATATGTATAATTTACTACTGCACTAAATTTGTTTAACTTTTAAAAGTTTAGTCTACCACCATTTTATTCAATTTGAGCCTCTAGGAGCTACGACAAACCCATTTAAAAAAGTTCAAGTTAGTTGGACTTATAGTTTTGGAGAAATAGTGATGAGTGGTAAATAGCTTATATATTATCAACATATTATATCGATTCGAAAGCCTATAGTGCTATGTATCATGCAACCTATGTCATTTACTGTAGGAAATAAAAAGCAGTAACATTTTTATTTTAATCAGCAAGTTTTTTTTTATTTATTTATTTTCATTTTTTATTTTTTGTTTTTTAGTAAATTATTCATTTCTTTTCTCATTATAAAATTTTTCTTATAAACATTGTTATCATAAATTGAAAATTTTACACATACACACATACATTTGAAGTTTATTTTAATCATATTATACTTATTGTATACATTGATTATTTTTGTGTTTTGTACTTAGATTTCTGTATAAGTTTAGAATTTTTATCTCAATACATTTTACCTTATAACAATGTTAGCCTGTTTTATTTTATTTACACCGTCTTCTCCTTAAATGCTTTATACTTTTGTAATTTAATGATGTGCCACTTTTTCTTAGATATAAACTGGTTTTTGCTATTATTTAAATTATCATAAAATATATAAATTCTAAATAAAGAATTGTTTAGAAGTCTGACGAATTTTATTTATCTATTATTATTCTAGAGCTATTATATTTACTAACAAGATTTTTCATAACAATGTTTTACAACGTTTACTTTTTTACACAAATAGTTGATATTTTAGGAAGGCCTTTTCGGTATTAATGAGTACATTTTATAAATATTAATAACATTATGAATTTAAAGGATGTCATGATTTTATTTAATCTCCTATTAGTAAGAGATGCATAAAGATAAAGAGGGCCGATGGCTGTCAACTTTATATTGCTTACGTTGATTTTTCGTTTTGGCCAAAAATCTCTTGGGAAAAGTTTTAACAGAGCTTGAATAATTAATTAAGTTAATTTAGATCTGTAACCAGATGTAATTGGTTTTTTACGCAAAACTACAAAGTTAGATTATAAACGTTTCTCAGTAGTTTTCACTTATTTATTTGTTTAAATTCCATTGAGAAATAAACAAATTATAGAATTATATTATTATATTTGCAAGTGGTTTCAAAAATTAAATTAATTTTTGTTATTGATTTTAACAAACACAAGAAACCATATAAACGTGGGCGACATTCATAAATGTAATACAATATAAGTACAAAACAATCTAATAGTATGATGTTTGATTTTGGCAAACCTCGTTTACCCTCCTGAGATCAGAGAAATTCACAAAAAAACTACACTAACTTACACCACACTCGTCACAGTTGAGAAACTCTTTACGGTTGGCTGGTATTTCCAAAACGATGAATATTGGTATATTACACACGTAGTCAATTGCTATAGCATGTTGTCTTCTTTTTCAACGATGTATGTAGCGTTACATATATATTTGTACATATATATTTGTCAATACTACTGTACGTGTTTAGGCGGGTGGGTGGGTCAATACCACTGTACGTGTTTGGGCGTGTGGGTGGGTGGGATTGAACCAACTACGCTACCGACCAAAGGATTGCCGTGTGTCCTTTATTCTTTGCTCTGTGGGTATTGCTGTACCGTTGCATCACTGTTTATAGAGACGAATAAATAAAAACTGTTACCCAGTACAACGCTACATACACAAATATATATGTACCCATACACAACATGGTCAATACCACTATATGTGTATGGGTGGGTGGGTGGATCAATACCACTGTATGTGTATGGGTTTGCGGGTGGGTCAGTACCACTGTACGTGTATGGGTGGGTCAGTACCACTATATGTGTATGGGTGGTTCAATACCGCTGAATGTATCAAGGACTGTATAGGTAAGTCAGCATCATTGTACGTGTATAGGTGGTGGGTTTGTGCAACTGCACGTTTAAGTATGAGAAGGAAGTGGGGGAAGGCCCCAAACAGACTTGTCAGTGAGTGTTGCCTTCGTATATTTTTGATCTTTTATTACGGGTTATGGTTAGCTATGACTAATTTACATGTTGTGTCTGTTATCGGTTCTGTATTTAGATCGGGCTAACAAAGTAAAAAGTTTCATGTAATGCATTTTAACAAAGTAAATTAACATTTAATGTCTAGAAAATTTTCAGGTTAGAATTAGAAACCGTTGCAAAGACACGAGTTCAACAAGGCTGTTTAAAAAAATACTGCGTTTAGCCTTGACCTCAATTAGTGCATAATAAATCTGCCAGGTGGCAGAGGTATCCCGATCTGACTAGATCCCATCGCATGTGTATCGACCTGATCGTTTCTGTTCGATTTGTCATTCAAGTTCGAATAAGTCGGTGATGGCACTGTCAATTGAACAAACTACAAAGGGCAAGCCCTGTTTATTGCTTGGGAACTTTAAATATAGGGAAGCCTACACAAATAAAAACAGTGATGTAACCTGGCGCTGTTTGGCAAAGACGTGCCGAGCGTCTGTAAAGACCGATGAAGCTCGCGCTAATATATTATCACATGACGATAAGCACACTGGTGCTCATCCCGTAACCATCCGCACTATTCAGTATGGCGGTCAGACTCGCACTCCCTCACCGGCCACTTCGCATTCCCGCTATTCAACCCCCGCCCTCTTGCCCCCCTCAACCCCTTCCACGCCTTTGATTTCGGAGCTGTACAATAAAAAAATGACTAGAGATGCTTCTTGTGGAACTGACCAATTATTTTTAAGCTCCAAAGATGAGCTTGTGAGTAGAGCACAAGAACTCACATCAAGACAGAGCGGACTAATTGAGAAGATTCAAAGCCTCATTCTCGAGCTTGAGTCTGAAAAGCAAAAAAATGACATAGTATTGCGCTCTGAACATGTTTTGCTTGACGCTGCAACACAAACAAATGTGAGCTCTCAAAGCCACGCATTTACTCAAACACATCTCGATGCAGAAATTCCAAAGAGCGACGAAAATTGTATGAAATGTGTGCGCTTACAAAATGAAGTTTCGGAGTGGAAAGCAGATTTTGAAAAAATAAAGGTTACCCTTCAAGTAATGGAAGCGGAAATTTGTGCTCTGAAAAATGAGAAACAAGACGCTGAAAGGGAGCTAGCCAATTATAAAATTTTTTACATGCATGGGAATATTGCAAGCGCAACAGCACCCCCTATTAATACGAAAAATTCTTTCAATATTTTGTCAAGCATGCAGTCCGAATCAGATTCTACTCACGAGTTAAATGATCCCAAGGAAAGTTTGCGATTTGTTAAAAAGTCAAAGCAGCCTAACGAGAAAGCTCTTCTCTCAAGTCCACCAAATAGTAGGCCAAACTATATAACTTTACCACAGAGGCCTATAAAATCAAGTGTTGATACTGAAAGTGACCGAAGGCCTAAGCTGATAATAATGGCGGATAGCCATGGAAAGGGTATTTCGTCACATATACATAATAAAACAGGCAAAGGTGTAAATGTTTTTGGTCACGTTCAAAATGGAGCACCTCTCAAGGCGATTACTAAAACTTCAAATGATTTCAGAAACCTTACTAAAAAAGATTGTCTTGTTGTCATTGGAGGATCTAATGATGTGGCAAATAATAGCGTTAAACGCTCTGATCTATCACCAGTGCAGATGACTGATTATCTCGAAACATTTATCAACAATCATAGAGGTACAAATGTAATCGTGGCCACTCTACCTTATAGGTATGATTTTAGAGAGGACAGCATTGTGAACATCACAATTAAAAATGTGAATCAGGGAATTAGACAAATCTGCAGAAAGACCCCCCATGCGTATCTCCTCGATCTACATATTATTCCTCGTCACGAGCATACAAGGCATGGGTCCCACTTAAATAAGCGTGGGAAGATACATGTTGCTGATCTGCTGTGCGAGTTCATGGATAAATTCAATCGCTCAAGACGAATAAGCAGCGGCTGGCAGGATGGATATTCGATCGAGAGCAGTAATCAGACCTGTACTCAATTACCTACAAGTGATACAATTACTACGAGTCAATCAATCACCTTGCAGCAGAGCTCACCTAAGGAAAAAAACTCCATACCACTGGATGTTCAAATGAACATTTAGCATCTGACGATAGTTTATGTATAGTTTGTAAGAACTCTCATGTGCAGCCATCATTAAATGTTATGCTAGTAACATAAGTAAATTAAAATCTATTTGGCCTATTTGTGATGAGGCTAAAGAAAGTATTGAGTATGTATGGCTGATGCATTTGAATATAAATGGAGGTATAGTAAATAAAAGGCACGATTTAGAATTAATGTTAGAAAATTCTAATATTGCAGCTATATGCTTAAATGAACATTGGCTTCAAAAGGACAATATACATATAATGAACTCTATCCCTAACTACAAACTTGCTCATTTTTCTGTAAGAGAAGAAGGCATTCACGGTGGTACTTGCATCTTAATTAAAAACGATTTGGATTTCAATGTAAGAGATGATCTGTGTTGTCTTAATGAAGAATCTGTTTTTGAAATATCATGTATTGAAATTTTATTTAAAAAAGTAATAATTATTACTGTGTACAGAGTACCAAACAATGCAAATTTTAAACAGTTTTTATTGAAATTTGAGTTAATGTTAAATGTTTTGCATAGAATAAAATCGGTCGGGAATGTTTACATAACAGGCGATTTTAATGTGGATTTCTCAGAAAACTGTAAGGATCCACAACAAAGAATCAAATTAATGTCCCTTTTAGAAAGTCATGGTTATCACGTCAATTTTTTATCTGCCTCTCGAATAACTAGATCGACAAAAACATGTATAGATAACATTTTTACTTGGAAAGTCATGTCACAGGATTCTAGGCTCACAATGAATCTGGAATTAAGTATATCTGATCACAGAGCTTTATTTATTAATATGCTAGACTGCAAATCTGAATGTAACCAAGGCTATGGTAACTTGCAATACAAAAGTAGATTTTTTTCTGATGAAAATATTGAAATTTTTACCGAGAGGTTAAGGCATATGGATTGGGGAGTTGGTTTTCATTGTTCGTTACAACAAAATTGCCTATCTTTCTTTGGAAATTTTCAAAACCTGTTTGAAGAAGTTTTTCCTTTAAAGTCTTTTATGAAGAAAAATAACAATGGGAAGAAAGTTAAAAACTGGGTAACTCAAGGTATCCGGGTTTCAAGTAAAAGAAAGAGGGAACTCAGTAGACTAGCCAAAGAATCTAATGACATAAATTTCATAAATTATGTTAAAAGGTATAAATGTATATTTAGATCTGTCTGTAACAAGGCCAAATTAATTAGCAATTCACATTTCTTGAAAAATGCAGAAAATAAGAGTAAAGCTGCATGTAGTATTGTGAGATCGGAATTGGGATGTAATAAAGATAAAAGTAACAATCTACCAGACCTAATTCTAGAAAATAAGCCTGTCAGTGAGCCAAGTGAAATTGTTGAACTTTTTAATAATAAATTTACAGAAACGGCTCGTGATGTAGGAGTTTCACCAGTATACAATGAAGCTTTCAGGCTTCTCCAAAAGGTTCCACAAGTCGGGGATATAGAGTTTACTTTTAAAAACGTTAGTTCGAATGAGGTAACGCAAATAATAAAATGTCTGAAAAATAAAAAAACTGCAGGGTGGGATGAAATTCCATTAGATTTACTAAAGAGAGTTTCAGATCTGATTTCACAACCACTTAGTGTAATTATAACCCAATCTTTTCAAAATTCACACTTTTTAGACAATTTAAAATATGCTGAGGTGAAGCCACTTTACAAAAAGGGAGAAAGACATAATCCAGATAATTATAGACCCGTTTCAGTGTTACCCTCTTTTTCAAAAATATTTGAAAAATCTGCATTGCTTCAAATCTCTTATTTTTTGGAACATTGTAAAATATTGGTGGATGATCAGTTTGGGTTTAGAAAGGGCCGAAGTACAATAAGTGCAATTTCAAAGCTTTGCGAGGAAGTTTCTTGGGCCTTGGATGGATCGCAGAGCACTGCTGGGGTGTTCTGTGATCTGTCCAAGGCTTTTGATTGCGTTGATCACACCCTTTTGTTGAACAAGCTCTACTTCTATAAATTTTCATCGAAAGCAGTTGAATGGATTAGGTCTTATCTAGAAAATAGGTACCAGCGCACGGTAATAGTAAAAAATAACACCAAAACAAAGTCTGAATGGAAAAAAATACAGGTGGGGGTGCCTCAAGGATCTATTCTGGGCCCCTTATTATTTATTTTGTACATAAATGACTTACCAATTAATATTTCTCATAGCTTAATATTGTACGCCGATGACACTACGGCAATTATAAAAGCGAATAGCAATAGTGAACTAGAAATGTATATTGATCAATCTTTAATAGAACTTACACATTGGTTTGAAGCAAATGGTCTGAAATTGAATTGCAGTAAAACACAAATATTACAATTTGGCACTCCGCAAAATATTTTAAAAATTGACAGAGATATTAATTTTCAAGGGCAGTGCTTGAATTTGGCAAAAAGTGTTAAGTTTTTGGGAGTAGATTTGGATGCTAATTTTAAATGGAATACTGCAATAGAAAATATTTCAAAAAGGCTTAATTCGTCTTGTTTCCAGATGAGGGTCCTCAAAGATGTAGTCGATTTGAAAACGAAGATGATGGTTTACTATGCCTATTTTTCCCTATAGTTTCTTATGGAATCGAGTTTTGGGGTTGTACTTGTCAATCTGAAATTATATTTAAAATACAAAAGAGGCTCTTAAGGATCATGACAAACTCGTCTTGGAGAGCACCTTGCAAGCAAATTTTCAAGGACTTAAATATTTTGACAATACCTAGTTTATATATTTACAAAGTTCTTATGTTAGTGCACACCAATTTTGACCTAATATCAGACCAGCAGTTTCATCACAAATACAACACTCGATTCAAAAATGATCTTCAATATCCTATCCACAGATTGTTGTTAACTGAAAGATCACCATTATATATGGGGAAAAGAGCATTTAATAAGTTGCCTTCAAACATAAAATGCCTTGTAAGAGACACGTCCTTCAAATGTGCAGTTTCCAATTTCCTGTTGGAAAAAAATTGCTATAGGTTAGATGAATTTTTTTAAGCTAATTTGTATTACTAAGGATAAAAAAACCTATTTTTATTGTATTTTGTTGAGAGCTTTTTGTGATGGTGTGTGATAGTTAAGAAAATTTTATTATTTATATCATAGCATAAGTATTATTTAATGTATGACAAAAAGTACATATTTCATATGAACTATACTCTTGTAAATATACTGACAATGTCACCTGTTTTTTTAGCAATGCTATAATGTAAACGTTATTTATGTGACAATAAAGAATGATTATGATTATGATTAAGGTGGGTCAATAACACTGTACTTGTATGGGTGGGTGGGCGAGTCAATAGACTGTGCGTGTATGGGTGAGCGGATGCGTCAGTACTGCTAAATCGAATAGAATGTGTTGAATAGAACCAAAATAACAATTGAAAATCATTTTGTTCTCAAAGCAATTTTGAATTTGCCGATGAGTTTACAATTGAGACTTTAACTTATGTTGGTTAATACATATTTTAAATTATACGATTAGACCCCTAACACAGAACAGTGCCACTGTAAGTGTATGGGTCGGTGGGTGGGTAAATGCCACTGTACGTGTATGGGCGGGTGGGTGAGTCAATTCCACTGTACTTGTATGGGTGGGCGGGTGGGTCAATGCCACTGTACGTGTAAATCCGTGAGTTATTTCGTGGTAGTTTTGCAATAGTCAAAGAAGATAAGCGACATCCCGTACTTGAGAAATCTGCATTCATGGTGTGAACTGGATGAAAGACGCTGCCAGTGAGGAGATTGAAACATACATATTCCAAATTAACACTGTATACTACACTAAAATAAATATGTAATACAGATTCTCAATAATGTATAGTTTCTTAATTAAATAAATATTTAATCATCAAATTTAAATTTTTTCGTCACAACATGCAATTGAGGGTCATCATTTATATTGTAGATATACTATATGAAGGTTTATTTCGAAATGTATCAATATGAATATTTTGTTATAAATCCACAGTGATATAACTAGAAGCAAATGTATCCAATAGGAGTTAAGATATTTTTATTTGTAATAACGCTTTCATTAATTGCACCCTTCCCGATCAATATGTTTGACAGAACATATATGTCATGTAACTATCGTATCTTATACATACCTTACTGATGGTTTTTATACCACAGTTTATGGTTTATTACCCTTTTATAAAGTATACTTGGATTGAAAATTAGCATTTTTTTCACTTAAAAAACCAATTTGTAGCAGTGGAATTTTCAATAATTCCAATTTGAATCAATAAGCAAAATATTTTGTAGAATATTATTATTTAAAAAAAAATAATTGTATTCCAAAATCCAATTTTAATCATTTTTTTCCTATCCATTAGATATACCATTGCTAAACTCCTAGACATATATATATATATATATATATATATATATATATATATATATATATATATATATATATTTAAATATAACTATTATAAACCAAATAAGAGCTCTTTATTTTATATCATTAAAACAACATCGTAATCCTATTATGTTTGGAAAAGATTTTTTATTTTTCAATTTTATTTTGAAGAGTACTTTGTTTGTATGATAATATTTACGGATACACCTATTTGTATTTATTTATTTTACATATTGAACTGGTTTTGTACGCCTAATTTACTTTTGTAATTTTTATCAATTTACGGCAGGAAAGAAAATTTAGGGTTTACGCAAATAATGTTGTGTTTTCCACATCAGATTGCAATTAGTACAAAGTCGTGTCATGTTGAGACCGCATGCCACTCTTCATTACAAATTCACCAAGAAAATCATTACCTAATCATTATCCACGTGTTAGTTAATTAACACTTGTTACCTAGTTGAGAAATGCTGGGAACTAACCGAGCTCTAACAGCTGGTACATGGATTAGTAACAATTACTCGGCTTGAACTAAATATTAATTCCACTTCTATTTATATGCTAATAATATATTTAACTATATATTTAGTTAAAACTGGTCAAAATTAACTTAATTAAGGCTAAAAAATTATATAACAGTTCTTGTACAAATCATCAATTTCTCCTAAATAAACAACTTTTTTTGTAAGTATTTTTTACTCCTGTAGAATTTAAAATTTAATAAATTATTAAGAAGCTCAATTTTATTTCATAGTAACATTTAAACATAGTTAAAACCTATTAATAATTACTTAACAAATAACTGCAATTTGAATACTAAAATTATTAAACTTAAAAATAAAATTAGTGTAAATTATTATTTAAGTAAAATCAAATATATGAATCTTTTCCTGTATATGCGTCTATATAACCTTTCTATTCAATGAATTAAGGATAGAAAATATTCAATCTTATACCTAAGAGATATACATTCACACTATTTAAACTATAGCCTATATTTATCCTATAGAACAATATTTCCTCTTCGTGCTTGGAAAATGTAAGTCGATACGGTCATAAATTATCCGTTACACGTGTACGTAGGAGTGCATTACTAGTTATGTTTATGATTTTGGAGGAAATATTCTTAAAATAATAAATAACGGATGATAATAATATTCAAAACAATACCAATATTATAATAAATTGTTCAAATATTAATTCTGTAGTAACATTGTATAATTTATCCTATATGAATGATTTTGTAATATTTAAAACTGTCATATCTCCACGAGAATATTAATAAATTGAAATACAACTTTCTTGTAAATGTGTGAATCATTGTTATCGGATTAAAGTTTAGCTCATTAAATACTTTCGCTTATACGAAGCATTACCTGTACTCTGCTTCAGTCGTTTTATTAATATAGCAATTCATTTAGTCTTATTCTTTGAAACTCTATACCAAAATATTAGGACGTTTAAAGGGTATAGTAATTAGATAATTGGTGGTTTCATCTTGAACGTACGATTTTAACTGAATTCATATACACCAAATCGTAGTATGTTCACTGATAATTGATAACAAATGTTAAACTCTTTTCAATGTTATTCAAGTTTTATAGGTTTACTACCGATGTGTCATTTAAAATTAACAGAGAATTTCATATAATACTTTATATGGCCCTTCCCATGCCTCTAATAATTTTTATGTAATACACGCTAAAACATGTTTCATTTTACATTTACACAAGTTAACTTTCCTCCAACTGAAGTGGTTTCATAATTGTTACCCTAATGATGACTGTAAACATAATGTCACCTCAAGACTATGTACCTATGCGTATGTAAATTAATTGTTAGAGTGTAGTTATTTACTTGGATCCGGAGTTGCATACATTTTAAAGAGCAAAATATTTTCGAGTAAAAATACGTTCTTACTTATCCTATAATTATTTGCGCTTGAAAATCCACCACACGTGCAACATTTATCACATCTAATTGTTCGTATCACACAGGACTTATTTAAAACTTCAGGAATCCACATTTCTCATAAACCATTTGTATGAAGCCTATGCAAGTGGCATCTTAGCTAGGTGATAGTATATAGTTCGATGGTCCATTTTCTTGCACCGACCTTACCATAAATGATTGATGGATCGAGACGGACACCCTCAGACCACTTGGTAAGTGGCAGAAACGTTAAACACACCGCAGAGGGAGATTGATTTAGAGCTTAAACTGTAAAAAAAGCGTTTTAACAATAAACTTTGTAGTTGAACAAGTTTACATGAAAGCAAACATTATTATTTAATCACTTGTTTTTAACTGTATACTTTCATTATACGTTTTATATTCAAACTATTAATAATTTTATAAGACAGAACCCTAACTTTAATTTTGGATCGAAGATATAAAGATTTTTATAAGTAGGTATTATAATCAATGAAAAATATTGATAATTAATTTAAATTGATTTACATGTAATTATGTTCAAATCGTTAGTTTTTAATATGCCCTTTAAACTGGACGTAATATTTGAAGGATAAATATTTAAACTTTAATAAGTACGTTTTGACAAGTGACTACAAACGTAACTATACAACTAGATTTTTTTTTTTAATTCTTTTTAGTTGACAGAATTTGATTGGAAGCACTAAAAAGTTCCACTTTACTACTATCTCTATCAGGTCCTTGCCTCATCAGTCGAGTAATGTAGTCGTAAGATCTGTAGCAACCTCATTACAGATCTCAGGCTGCTGGTAAAATTTGTCTATAACACACTAAAATGTTTTACAAAAGCAATTAAATCAACGTTTTCCTTAAATTCAGTACAAAATTATGTCCCAGTACAATTTAAAGAGAACCAACCACTAACAGTACACCTTAATGAGCTGCATGTGCCTCATTTTTTATTTACAATGCAATACATTAACGTCAAAAGTTTTACGATAAATATATAGTTTTTTTTTTTTTTTTTTTTTTTTTTTTTCAAATATCATACAGTAGTTGATTCAAAAATGTGTAAGTAAAGTTAAATTATTAAATTCCTCATAAAAAATTCTAAAACACTTTTTAAAAGGAAAACATTTTTTTCGAAACTTAATTGATGCATACTTACATCAATCTTAATTGATGCATACTTACATCAATAATATTGCCATTTAAAAGTTTAGGAAAAAATTTGAAAATTACATCCGCCTAAAAATAATGTATTGCTAAACTATTGATACGAGTGGACACTGTAAATTATTTATTACTGAAGTAACAAGAACAATAACACGTTTAATTCAAACAAGTTTAATACGATTTTAATAATGGGCCTGTAGGCCTGTGAGTGAACTATATTCAACTAGTGAAGTACCGGCTATTAGCTCAGTTAGAGATTCGAAAATTAGACCTTGCTCTCTGAGGTCTGAAGCCTTAGCCACTGAATCACTAGTAGTGCTCTTATTTTATTTTATCATCGAAAATAGGCAGCTTAAACATTCATAATCTGGCATAGTTAAGGCTGAAATATGTATTTACCAGTGATTATACTATATATTTCTATAAGATACATTTTTTATTTACTGTTAATAGTAAGTAGGCGAATAACATTTAAAAACATATTCCTTTTATCTATCAAAATTGTTTAACTAGTTTAGGTTCTTTATCAAAAATATAGGTTTATTAACTTTAATAAAATAAGTTTTTAATTATGTTGTTCTGATAAGAGTTCAATTAAAAATTTTATGGATTAGGTTTGTTCAAATGCACTGAATTATATTAATATCTTATGATTTAAGGTAATTGAATATCACATATTCATATATAAAACATGTATTCTTGTTCTAAAAAGAGATTTTCCCTACATTAAGTTGAAAACTATACAATGTGTATACAGATAGCCCTAACCTGTCACAGTTTTTAAAAACATTTAAGAGAGCCTTCCATCGGTGAACGCAATACAGATACAGTACTCATATTGCATACAGACAATATAGCACGGCGCTGACACTGAGAACTTTCAGTATTATTACAATTTACCATTTAATATACATAATATAACTTAATGAATGAAAAGAAAATCCATGTCAACTAGACAATGTAGATTATGATTGGGAATATTGTGCTTGACATATAAAACTCAACATTTACCCTATGTTTTGCAATGAATCATTGTATTCGGAACAATTGCCCTATGTATATTCTGTACGGATGAATTGCTAGGGAATATATTTATAGTATTTAGGAGATAAAACAGTCCAATTGCCTCTTACATTATTAAAAGTAGAAGGTATTTCAACCTATTACTGTTTATAATCTAGTTGGGTTTTTATTCTGAAAATAAACTTACAGAGTGTTTCTTTTTATTTATTTATTTTTTTAATTTTATCTACTTTTTATAATTTACTATAGATTGTAATATTATACAAGTTGTGGAAAAATGTATAGTACAATTCTAAATGTTAATCAGTGTTTGCCTTAAAAAATATAGTACAAGTAAACGTCACACAACACAAATGTATAACAATATAAGCACAAATTCACAAATATATTACAATACAAGTACAAAATGCACAAATATTATTGTGATCGACTGGTGAACCACGTTCACATTCCTCAGACCAGAGGGATTCACAAAAGAATCTTTGTGAATCCCTCTGGTCTGAGGAATGTGAACGTGGTTCACCAGTCGATCACAATAATATTTGTGCATTTTGTACTTGTATTGTAATATATTTTTGAATTTGTGCTTATATTGTTATACATTTTTGTTGTGTGACGTTTACTTGTACTATATTTTTTAAGACAAACACTGATTAACATTTAGAATTGTACTATATGAGGTGTACTATAAGGTGAGTGTAGTTCACCGAAATCGATCACCATAATATTTGTGTATTTTGTACTTGTATTGTACTATATTTGTGCATTTTGTACTTATATTGTAATACATTTGTGTTGTGTGACATTTACTTGTACTGTATATGTACCAACACGTATTACGCTAATTAAAATAATATTTTTTTTTTTTTTTTAATGCTAAAGGAATTTCCAAACTCCCTTAGTTATACATTTACAACCTTTATGAAATAATTGTTTAGCAAAATTTATAAAATATTTCCCATGACCTTATTATATACTATAAAATATGTACAAAAATAAACTATATTTATTAAAAGGAGGGCAAGATAAGTATGGATGACCAGTGTAGGATACCTTGTGTAGTCTAGTTACTAATTGAATTTTACTTATGTTCTTACAGAGACATTTACTTTGACCCCAATATCAGCTAAGGAACTTACAGCTTTACGTAGACTTTAAACCATATGATATTGATCTGATTTTTTGCTGCTTGCCACCCTGATACAACGTTCTCTCCCCTATACAACATCCTGACCCTGACTACTACCCAACATGGATACGCCAGGTTTCTCTAGCAGTTTTCACGTCGATGGCAACCTTAAGTAGACGCCAAATCAGTATTAGGTGGACCGACCATGGAACCTATCACCTACAATCTCCACCAAACTTTGTCTTTAAATTGGGTGATTTACAAGACTGTGCTTCTAGTGGCAACAACTGGCTTTTGTGTATACTTTGGGTTCAGTGCAAACACATCAGCTATTTTACACAGGGTGTAAAGTATACATGAAAGTTTGCAAAATGTGCTAAACCTTTTGGTATACAAGATAAAGGTCGAAACAACTGACAGTTTATCTTTTTTGTCTTATGTTGTTTGTTTATACTTAATAATCATTGTTTCTTTATTTTAAATAAAAAATAGACATGTAAGTGTTATTATTACATATCCTAAATTATATATTTAGCCTTATGATAATATTAGAAAATCTTTATATGTATTTCAACATGAAATATTACGCTTTGTGGGAGCTTTTATTTACTCGTTGACAAATTCACTATTTAAAGCTGTAAGTTGGTATTCATTTATATTTAAATGACAAGTGTTAAACATTAAGATTTGTAGATAAATACTTGCCTAAACAAAGACATATACAAGCTCAAACTGAAAACTGTTAAGGGAATGATATCATGAGAATTATAAATTATAAACTATACAATGAATATCATTTACAGTTTAATATTTAATGAATATTAATAAATATTATACTATAATATATTTTTATAAATAAAAGTTTAAGAGAACGTAGTTTAACGTTATGATTTCAATATTAATGGTTGTTTGTATTTTTTTATTGTAAACAGCATAAATCATCATGTAGAAAGAAATATAATTTCACTATATAAGTCAATTGCATAGTGGTAACTAAAAATTATTCCGCTACGAAATCTAGGTCAAATCTACAATATACGGTGAAATATTTCCCCAGGGTTTCTACCGAGTCTTCAGTCATATTGTGTGACTGACACAATGTAACCAGGTTTATATATCAGTTGCAATGTTCTTTTCTTAAATTTGTCGCAAATATTTATAATGCCTTACAAACGTAATACAATTTGCATTTCAAAAATAGTTATTATGATTAGAACATATTACTTTAAATCTTTAACAATCTTAACTTAGTTAACGTAATCATAAATTGGCATTGTACATGATTATTTAAATTTTATGTTTTTATTATTATTATTTATCGTATAGCATGTGAAAATACAAAAATACTAAATAAAACAAATATAACCACGAACTTATTCATAACACCACAAAACAAACAAATTTCAAGTATAAGTGTCAAAACCCATTTCATGATAAAACCCATCATATATAATAAAAAAGACTGTTGTGGGTCCTCATGAAATGCATTGCTGTTTAAAAATCAGTTTTTTAAGAATATTAAATAACTCTTTGTATTTAATATAACAATATAATAAGTGATTGTATTGACCAATAAATCTATAAGAATATATTAATCAAAATAGTATTGCGATCAAAATTTACCAAATATTAAAAGTAATTTAAATAGAAAGGAAGATTATTTTGTAGCTGTGACCATAATATAGACTTTAGACTTTTAGTCATGCATTTCTTAAACAAACAAGAAGTAACTGAAATGTATAGTAACGTTGGCAAGAGTATAATTTGGCATAACACTGCCGGTGTGGTGGCTCAGTAACTATGGCTTCGGACTGCAGAGGGCAAGTTCCAAGTTTCAAAGCCCCACTGAGCCAACGGTCGGTGCTTCACTCGTTGAATAAAATTGACGCACAAGCCTTTAGGGCTATGTCGATTGGCGAGTGAAGTTAAAAAAAGAAGACAAAAAACAAATTTACTGCAACTTAAATAAAACTACATAAGGTACTATTTAATCCATGGTATATTATAGTTCAAACTATAATTTATTTTGCATATCACGGACTCATTTAGTAATACATTTTGTTTTATCGAATATGAACATTAAATTAGTCAATCGAGCCAGCCCTATGGTATAGTGATGTAATCCTGATACTTACAGAATAAGTACTTTGGATATTTAGGTTCTCTTCTCTCCATATCATTATTATAAATGACCCTGTTAGTTAGTAACAAGATTACACAATCACACATCCTACAATCATATTTTAATACAGTATTTATTATAGAATACACACAAACTCTGTCAGCGTATCATATCTTATCTCGTGAAGCTGACTATATTAAATTAATTGTAACTGATTCATCAGTGAAATAAGTTTGGTTAAATATCTGTAAAGGAACGTATCTTTAAGTCTTAACCATTTTCATGTTACCTATACCATTTTTTTCAATACTCAAATGAAATAATCTAAATAGGATACAGAAAATCCATGTGAAAATACTTTAAATACATATTATGTAAAATATTTAAATGTAGGTAAAATTTTGATATTACTGTTATGATTGAAAGACAAACAATCTCTGAATAGAACCATTCCCTAACCATCATGCTTCAAGCTTAATGGAATATCTTTGTGGCTTTGGAAGTACAAATCGAGTTGCTAAACTCATTTGTATGTCGTTTCCATAAACGGGAAATGGGGTAAAGTGCTTCCGGCTTTGTAAACCCTTAAATCTCCCTCAGGGTTCAGGCCAGTACTACAATGGGGAAGGCCGAGGTAAACCAATTGTTGAGTATCTTTTGTTACATTTTGTTTTTTGTTTTTTTTTTTCAGTAGCTTTTTGATTTCAATTCTTAGTGCAATATAAAATTAATAATTTATAAATTTAATTAAATGTATTATTTAGCAACATTTGGAAAAGCATTAAAAATAATAGATATTTTTCAGAGGGTATTTAAATTTAATTTATTCCTTGATATATATTTACACAGAGGTCAATATTTACGATTTTAATTGTTTAGCTTTGTATTATTCCTCAGCAATTATCTCTTCTTTTGGCAGGTAGGAGATTATGTCATAAATGATATTCGATAATCAATAATATATGCAATAAATATGTAGTATTTTTAACAATAGCACTGAATATTACAAAAGCCTAATATATAGCTTGTAACCTCATTTCGGCTTAAAAAAAACTGGTTTTTAAAATATTGGTTAAACTGGGCTGCTTATTTTATTAGTTAGTCTGTTTAATTATGTTGGTGGCTATTAAAAGAACTCCAACCTCTCCTTTATGGATTGAGCCCCTCTTGACCCTTGTCTCCTCCGTCAACCTAAGCCATTTCCTTGTTTTTGTATTTAAAGCCACCTTTTTTACGACACTGTTTTAACACAGTCCCAAATTTTACAGTGTTAATTTTACTTGATCATCGATAAATAATTGTTTGCAACTCATTATGAATCCGTTTGAAAATGCTAGTGATTCCATAGTCTTGGGTTAAGAGTTATATAAGTATTTGTAGCTCTAAATTTGGCTTTTAAAGAAGAAACAAACATGTTTTTATTTCATTTAATTTATCCAGTTTATTAAATTTAATGTAATCTGCACTTTTAAGAGCCGACTAACCAAATGATAATTTCAATCTATTACTAAAATCCACCAAATTAAAAAGTGATTAATTATATATAATCCTAGCTCCTTTCTGAAATCGAGTTGGAGTGTTGATATGCTAAATTATTTCATATTCTTCTCTCTGTTATTCATTTATAAAGAATAGTAAGAAATTAAAATAGTTTACAAAGCATTTTGCTGGCAAAGCTTTTATCACTATCCAACACAATTTTGATTTCCTTGTACCAAAGTTTCATTTAGTAGTACTATTTTTGGAAATTAATAATATAGTGAAGAATTACATATATTAAACATTTGTATGTTACTATCTGTCAGGAAACACGAATTATTTATAGAGATCAAACAGCTCCTTTAATAATCGACAGTGTGTGCAAAGGAATTGCTGTTAGAAATTTTTAATAATTTCAACCAAATTCAATAGTTTCTCAATTACTTAACTGGATCTCGTATTAGGCGTGAAGACAATGGAGTCACTAAACATTTTCAAACATATATCCTAATAGTTAATTACTTTAATTATTATATTTAAATTTTAATACTAATAAATTATTCCATTCAGATAAAAACTAAATTGCCCACCAAGAAAATGTTACCTACAACCTACATTCTAAATTAAATATCTCAGTTATTTTTTGGTGTCTGGGTGTGAAGGAAACCCATTATAGCCAAATATATGGGTCACATGATTTGTTGTTAATTAATATTAATAATTGGCTTCAAAGCCCCCTAACTAATTTTTAAATATCTTGGACATGTTGACAATTAATTTTGCTAAACTAAATTATTGCTTTTATTAAAATTTAATTTTGTATTATATAAGCATTATTGTATAAAATCACATAGATTGTATATGGTTATAGTGTGAAAATATTACATAAATATTGAATAATTTATTTTTAATTAAAAATATAAATTCATTTTTTATTACAAAATATTAATAAACGTTGATACATTACAGAAAATGGCTCCTCCTCTCTTCAGATTTTATATACGAAAGTAACGATTTTTGGGTGATCTAAACCGACTTTTTTCACCATCATCATAATCCAAGTGTTATTTTCCACCATCCTACAGGTATTCTCCCCATGAATCATCTCTTCAACGTCACAAAGGAGTTTTCAATGCCTTCCCTGAAGAACGAAATACATGTAACAGACAGTGATAATCTCGACTAAATATTTCATATATAGGAACGGAACATATACCATATTTTTATGTACTTTCTTTTTTAATTTAAACTTTTGAAGATTTACAGGAATGTTAAATGAGTAATACATATATTCTTTCAATCCAAATAATTAATACTATTTTTTATATTTTAGTGTATTTCAACCGCAACGTTTATAAAAACAATTATTTCGACTTTTCAATCATATTTATTTCAATTCAGCTGAGACTATTTCATTTTGTGCTGGACAGTTATTTAATTACCAATCACAGTATTATATATATTTTAAAACCCAAATATGATGCTTATATTAGTATTATAGAAAACTATCTCGCTATAGCAATATGCGGACTGATAAATAAAATGTATTAATAACTAAAACATGTAAGGCCTTTGATAATTCACTCATCTCAAACATACCAATTCAGATTCCAAATTGGGTATGAGGAAGTACCATATATTCCAGCTAATGACACACCCCACTGAGGGGCAGATAACGAGGAGAGGGGTTAGGTTCCTCCAGACCACACGTGCATACCAAATATCCTCAAATTCCAGTGACTAGATCTTGTAGGTTGATAGCCTTTAATTTTAAAATGTATTTAAATAACCTTTCCTAGTAACGTTGAAATAATTTTTAAGTAGAAATACATTGTGAAATCCTGCTAAGAGAAGTTTTTTTTTTAGTTTTTTTTCTTTTTATTACTGCTTAAAATTGTGGTTATCCGATTACTATTACCATACGTATCATTATTTATATTCTGGTTCGTTCTTTTTCGTTATCATATTTGTTATAGCTTCGCTCAATGAAAGAAAAAGATTTAAATTCCATTTGAAGCACATCCCTCAAACCATTATATTTCACAACATATAAATTGCTAAAAAACCTTGTAGAATAACTTTCTTTCAAAAATGTTAAATGAATTAGCAATAACTACAGATTACACATTTTATATTTGCCTTCGTAATATTTTTTAAACTAACAAAACTATTTAGACTGTGTTAGTAAATTTTATCTACGAGAGACTTCGTAATTGAAGTTTAAACTTCATATACCGCTTGATATTACCTGGAAGTAACGTACTGGCAGTCAACTAATTAGGGTTCCCAACCTTGATCCTTTCCCCCACCCCTGAGCCACCATCACATTCTGTGGGTAGCTATGTTACATTTCCAATAAATAAAGTGATACTAAGATATGTACTCACGTCTTTTCTCAGGGTAAGGAAACTTCCAAAATATCTTTTAATAAACTTGAAGCCTTAATACTTAAACGGTATGTAAAAGAAATAAGTTTTTATTTTAGAAATTAAAAAAACCTCAGTTTTTTAATACAACTCTCATGAGTTGTAATAACTTGAAATAAAACATGATTAAATAAGTCACAGAGTTTATCAACATATGGAGGTATTTCAGCTCATAAATAAAAAATGCAGGTTTTTTTACAGAGAAATCTTTATGATGTAGTATTTTTACCAAAAGAAAGTTATCTCATAACTCAACATCCTGTATAATATCATTATTGTTAAATAATATATTTTTACTGGTTGCTTTCTTCCAATTTAAACTTTTATACAAGTGTAGCTGATAGTCATCTGTATATTATCGCATCATTGTACACAACTCGGTGGTTAGCCTAGAGCATACTAAACGTGACATGGCCCAAACTACTCCTCTTTAAAATTACTGCTCGTGATATATGTCCTTCATCACTCACCTACAACAATTAGTGTATCACTTCATGTCATTACATCACTGTGCACAATTCGGTAGGTTAGCCTAGTGCATACTAAACGTGACATGGCCCAAACTTCTCCCCTTAGACATTACTGCTCGTGATATATGTCCTTCATCACTCACCTACAACAATTAGTGTATCACTTCATGTCATTACATCACTGTGCACAATTCGGTAGGTTAGCCTAGTGCATACTAAACGTGACATGACCCAAACTTCTCCCCTTAGACATTACTGCCCGTGATATATGTCCTTCATCACTCACCTACAACAATTAGTGTATCACTTCATGTCATTACATCACTGTGCACAATTCGGTAGGTTAGCCTAGTGCATACTAAACGTGACATGGCCCAAACTTCTCCCCTTAGACATTACTGCTCGTGATATATGTCCTTCATCACTCACCTACAACACTTAGTGTATCCCTGCTTGTCATTACATCATTGTACACAACTCGGTAGGTTAGCCTAGTGCATACTAAACGTGTTATGGCCCAAACTACTCCACTTAGACATTACTGCCCGTGATATATGTCCTTCATCACTCACCTACAACACTTAGTGTATCACTTCTTGTTATTACAACATTGTACTCAACTCGGTAGGTTAGCCTAGGGCATACTAAACGTGACAAGGTCCAAACTACTCCCCTTAGACACTACTGCTCGTGATATATGTCCTTCATCACTCACCTACAACACTTAGTGGTTCCCTGCTTGTCATTACATCATTGTACACAACTCAGTAAGTTAGCCTAGTGCATACTAAAAGTGACAAGGCCCAAACTACTCCCCTTAGACATTACTGCCCGTGATATATGTCCTTCATCACTCACCTACAACACCTAGTTTATCACTTCTTGTTATTACAACATTGTACTCAACTCGGCAGGTTATCCTAGTACATACTAAACGTGACATGGCCCAAACTACTCCCCTTAGACATTACTGCTCGTGATATATATCCTTCATCACTCACCTACAACACTTAGTGGTTCCCTGCTTGTCATTACATCATTGTACACAACTCAGTAAGTTAGCCTAGTGCATACTAAAAGTGACAAGGCCCAAACTACTCCCCTTAGACATTACTGCCCGTGATATATGTCCTTCATCACTCACCTACAACACCTAGTTTATCACTTCTTGTTATTACAACATTGTACTCAACTCGGCAGGTTAACCTAGTACATACTAAACGTGACATGGCCCAAACTACTCCCCTTAGACATTACTGCTCGTGATATATATCCTTCATCACTCACCTACAACACCTAGTTTATCACTTCTTGTTATTACAACATTGTACTCAACTCGGCAGGTTATCCTAGTACATACTAAACGTGACATGGCCCAAACTACTCCCCTTAGACATTACTGCTCGTGATATATATCCTTCATCACTCACCTACAACACTTAGTGGTTCCCTGCTTGTCATTACATCATTGTACACAACTCAGTAGGTTAGCCTAGTGCATACTAAAAGTGTCAAGGCCCAAGCTACTCCCCTTAGACATTACTGCTCGTGATATATATCCTTCATCACTCACCTACAACACAGTGGTTCCCTGCTTGTCATTACATCATTGTACACAACTCAGTAGGTTAGCCTAGTGCATACTAAAAGTGTCAAGGCCCAAACTACTCCCCTTAGACATTACTGCTCGTGATATATGTCCTTCATCACTCACCTACAACACTTGGTGGTTCCCTGCTTGTCATTACATCATTGTACACAACTCGGTAGGTTAGCCTAGTGCATACTAAAAGTGACAAGGCCCAAACTACTCCCCTTAGACATAACTGCTCGTGATATATGTCCTTCATCACTCTCTTCCTATACTTAGTGTATCCCTGCTTGTCATTGCAACATTGTACACAACTCAGTAGGTTAGCCTAGTGCATACTAAAAGTGACAAGGCCCAAACTACTCCCCTTAGACATTACTGCTCGTGATATATGTCCTTCATCACTCTCTTCCTATACTTAGTGTATCCCTGCTTGTCATTGCAGCATTGTACACAACTCGGTAGGTTAGCCTAGTGCATACTAAAAGTGACAAGGCCCAAACTACTCCCCTTAGACATTACTGATCGTGATATATGTCCTTAATCACCCTCTTCCTATACTTACTGTATCCCTGCTTGTCATTGCAACATTGTACACAACTCAGTAGGTTAGCCTAGTGCATACTAAACGTGACTAAGCCCAAACTACTCCCCTTAGACATTACTGCTCAAGACATATGTCCTTCATCACTCACCTACAACACTTAGTGGTTTCCTGCTTGTCATTCCATCATTGTACACAACTCGGTAGGTTAGCGTAGTGCATACTAATAGTGACAAGGCCCAAACTACTCCCCTTAGACATTACTGCTCGAGATATATGTCCTTCATCACTCACCTACAACACTTAGTGTATCCCTGCTTGTCATTACGACATTGTACACAACTCGGTAGGTTAGCCTAGTGCATACTAAAAGTGACAAGGCCCAAACTACTCCCCTTAGACATTACTGCTCGTGATATATGTCCTTCATCACTCACCTACAACACCTAGTTTATCACTTCTTGTTATTACAACATTGTACTCAACTCGGCAGGTTATCCTAGTACATACTAAACGTGACATGGCCCAAACTACTCTCCTTAGACATTACTGCTCGTGATTTATGTCCTACATCATTCATCCTCTACACTTAGTGTATCCCTGCTTGCCATTACAACATTGTACACAACTCGGTATGTTAGCATAGTGCATACTAAACGTGACATGGCCCAAACTACTCCCCTTAGACATTACTGCTCGTGATTTATGTCCTACATCATTCATCCTCTACACTTAGTGTATCCCTGCTTGCCATTACAACATTGTACACAACTCGGTAGGTTAGCCTAGTGCATACTAAATGTGACATGGCCCAAACTACTCTCCTTAGACATTACTGCTCGTGAATTATGTCCTACATCATTCATCCTCTACACTTAGTGTATCCCTGCTTGCCATTATAACATTGTACACAACTCGGTATGTTAGCATAGTGCATACTAAACGTGACATGGTCCAAACTACTCTCCTTAGACATTACTGCTCGTGATTATGTCCTACATCATTCATCCTCTACACTTAGTGTATCCCTGCTTGCCATTACAACATTGTACACAACTCGGTAGGTTAGCCTAGTGCATACTAAATGTGACATGGCCCAAACTACTCCCCTTAGACATTACTGCTCGTGATTTATGTCCTACATCATTTATCCTCTACACTTAGTGTATCCCTGCTTGCCATTACAACATTGTACACAACTCGGTATGTTAGCATAGTGCATACTAAACGTGACATGGCCCAAACTACTCCCCTTAGACATTACTGCTCGTGTTTTATGTCCTACATCATTCATCCTCTACTTTTAGTGTATGCCTGCTTGCCATTACAATAATGTTGTACGTACATTTAGTGTATATAAGGGCGTTTTACTGTTTGATGTAGTCCTTCCTGCTTAACCTTTCCAACACTTTATGATACAGTAAAGCCTAACATTATACAGCACTGTATGGTGTAGCTCAGAACATTGTACATTGGTGTTGTACATCAGAATCGTTTAGAGCACTGCAACGTTTTTGGTGCAGTAAAGCATAACCAATTAAAGCCCTGAATGGTGTAGCACTTCAGAACATTGAACATGTGTAGTTTGTGTAGTGCAGTATAATCTTTTATAACACTGTTCGATACAGTAAAGCATTTGTTTTACAGCACTTTATGCTTGCGTGAATATTCAGTGCTATTGGGAACCCTAACTTTTTTTATTGTTAAAATGTTAAAGGTCGTTCTATTTTACCAGAAGAAGTTATGGCTAATTATCACTTAACCTGGCGACCAGCTTCTTTTCGTATTTTCGACTGAATATCTATATTGGTAGGAATATTATTTTTAGTTTAAGTGTTAATTTATGACAAATTGTTGGAGTTCTTTGGTTTTCTCTCTTTAAATCTCAAAATACGCTGGATTGTCATGGGGAGCCAACTCAAATCTGTGAACTATAGCTTTGTCCCTTGAATACTCCACCACTAAATATTGTATCCCTATGAACCTTAACATTACACGTGTACAAGAGTTTGATATACAACTAAACGTGTGATAAGGGCTAAAATTGCTACATTGAAATCTCTTTAACATGTCTTTCAGTGCCATGTAACATAGCTCCTGCACATAAAATACCAAAGAAGTTTAAGAACACTTTGCAGCGAGCTTAAAAACATTTAATCCATGCAGAATCTCCCTATAGATAGGATAGATATCCTAAATCATGCTGGTTGACCTAAATATCGAAAGTCACCCCTTCGAATAGCTTCCCAGCTAATCTCTATCGAATTTTCACCATAAACAACTGTACGTTAACTTGGGGTAAGTTTCACAGCAAAAATAAGTTGCTGGTATCAGAACCTGTGACTATCTTATGTGGAATGACCCTCAAGCAAGGACTGGACAATTATGAGTCACTTCTTATATATTCCACGGAAGAAGCAACAGATGGAAATATATGAGTAAAATGGCAAATTATCAATAATGTGATTTTGGAGACAAAATTCTTAAAAGTGGATAGCACATTTAACGATTGTCCATCATATATTTTTATGGGGAGAGAGAAGGGTAACATTGTCTTCATTTAATAGGAAAATCAGGTGTTGAATAATTACGAGACTTGGACGTGCTAAGCTCTGTTACGGGAGATTAATATTTGAACATAAAGGCACTTTGAGTCAATTCAATTATAAATGTTTCATTCCTCTCTCTTTTATTTTTATAGCTATCATTAAAATCCATCTTATATATCTTGAATTTTCATTTTTTTTATATCAAATACAATATGATATATTTTGCAATTTTTTTTATGATGTAGGAGTTTTAATTATATTCAATTAAACTACTTATGGTTTGTGCAGAAATTATGTTTGCTCGAGTCTAAAGGTTGATTCATAAGAAATTAACAGTCCTATGAAAGGTCCAATAGCACATTTGTTTTCCTCGTTTAATTTTACATTATTGTATATGAATTTTAACATTAAATTGCAGGTTTCGATAGTTTCTATCCCAGTTATTACAAAAAAGTAACACAATGTCAGCTAGTTTTCACTGTTTATAAACTCTACACCTTTATTACTAAAAATAAATCATTATTGCTTTATTATTTTATTATGTGACTGCAAAACATAGTATACATACTTTTTCTTATTTCATAATTATAATTTTCAAATAAAAGGTCTTATAAATGTTTCGAAACAATGTTTCTTTAGTTTTTTTTCATTTTTAGAGATTGTAAAGTTATTATTTTGGTTTCGTTGTTATCCTTATTAAATGTATGGTTACTAGTTATTATTTTATATGCTCAATTAAATACATTCATTTTTAAATTATTTGAATCAATTTGATATTAACTTTAATCCATTTAATTCGATATAAAATTACTTAATTCATTTACGCATATGAAATTAATATATCGTAATTATAAATAACATTAGGACTCCAATGAGACCAAATAATTAATTTTATGACCTAAACAATTCGAAAAATATTGTTTAAAAAAATGTATAAGAGTTTTTCTCTTTTAACGTTTACATTTTTAATTGTTTAAACTTTAAGAATGCGTTGTTTCAATCATTAAAATATAATTGTGATAAGTAAATGGGGTTTCAGGAATGAAATGATAAAGTTGATGCACAAACAAAACTAATAATTCGACAGTTTTTTCCAACTAGGATAAAAACTATAGTCAAAAGGCATTAAAAATGCCATACGACTAAACGAAGGAAATCATGGTGAAATAGGATTTTTTTTAGGATTTTTTTTATAGTACAATAGTCTGAGAACAAATAGTAGAAAAAATAATTTCTGAGCCGACAGTAGTTAGATTGTTTTTATCATGAAAATAAATATTTAGATATTATACTAATTATTCATGATATTAATTAATTGATAGCTTTTGCAAACAGTTATAACATTCAAAATATATATATTTCAGATTTCTCATAAAAACAATTACAGTTACGGTTGATAATTATTGTTTTTCTTTGGGGTTAATTCTATTAGGATGTTTTAATTGAATATTTCTCTGAGGATCCATTGAGCTTAAAATTTAGTTTTTATTACCTAAAAGCCGTATAATATATTTTCTCACAGTACACTACGTCCAATGTACCACCAAGAGTGTGACAAGAGCCGTGCTTTATAGTCTGTATGCAATATGAGTACAGTACCTGTTTTGCATTCACTGATGGAAGGCGTTCTCCGTTCTACATACTCAACCCGCCTTGGCAATAAATCTCATACATACGAGCAATGTATAACACCCATTAGGTTACACCCACTTGTCATACCTCTTTACTAACTAATTGTCCTAGTATGAAAGTTAATGTGACGGACTAAATGACTACAACATTGTGTGCAATGTGGAAAACCAAATGTTGAATTTTACAAGAATTAAAATTTTATCCGATAGCTGGTTTTGATTGAAAATTTAAAATAAATCATATTAAACTCTGTAGATATTTTAATTTGATTTTAGATTTAATTACCTACTATATAGTATAATTATTAGTTGCCCTGGCAATTGGACTATTAACAATTAGCTTTTTTGAGCTAAGCCCTTTCTGAGAAACAGTTGACCTTAGTTACTAACAACGACATGACTAATTCATCCACACTCATCATCACACTTAATCACCACAAATTTGACAATATCTTGGATAGTTGTGAATGAATTATAAATAACAATAACTTAATAATAACTAATAAGAGTATAAAAACTTACAGGTACTTTTTTATACAAACAATGTATATCCATAGACCTCTCTGAAAAACTAAAACTTTCGTTAAAGTTAATTATAAACTTCCACCGAATTTTCTCATATTATTTTATTGATTTGTAATCATTGAATTTATTTTTCCTTTTTTACATTTTTACTTCATAATTAAAGTGTAAACGTTTTATTCCAGTGGTTTGGAGCTTTACATAACTATAAACAATCCAAGATAAATAAAATACGACTACTACAGATACAAATATAACGATCAATATATTTGTTCAATTGAAGATAACATTGGGAATATTGTATTTTCCGTTTAGTTAAATCAAATTGTGATGTAGTTGCATGGAGGTTTTATTAGACAGGCCTATTCAACAATAACTTTACATCATGCAAGAATATAACTTACTTAAAATGTAAATGTGTTATTGTATTACATAGTTTAAGTATTAGTTATTTTCCTAGACTGAATTACCATTTTATTCAAGGGTAGTAAATAATTGCAAATTACTATCTCAAAGTGTATATTATGAAATAAATGAGTTACACTTTATTTCATTACACGATCTGTGCAATCAGATAATGCAATGATGTATATTAAATCAGATTACTTGGTTACGTAAATAGAGCTTTCCCCATGGATTGCAGTGCAATGATTAATTGAAACATTACTAGAGCTGTTTGCCGTTGTAATTTGTTTACATCATTAAAACAGCTATTATTGGTTTCAGACAAATTTTGTATGTAACAAACTATTTTAACTGTTTTCGTTTTACTTACTTTTCTGCTAATTTATTAATTAAATTAACAAGAATAATAATGTTGGAAATATTCATTTTGAAAATCTTAAATATCATTTGTCCGTTTTATTTTATGCCAAATTACTCAAGAGTATATTCATCATAAAATCTTCTTTTGAAAATTCATTTTACATTGTCATCTAAATTGATAATTCTTTATTTTGAAAAATAATTACTAATTTATGATTTTTTTATTTATCTTTGTTACTTCATTTTTAAATATTACTAAAAATATATATCAAATGCTACCTACTTGCCACATATTTTAGAACAATCATCAAATTTAACAACTATAAATACTACGGCTTTGTTAACCACGTATCAATTTTTTTTTAGAAATGTTCGTGTACGAAATAGTACCAGTTTTACTACTTAATATCAGTAACAACAATATACAAATATCATAATATATTCGTTTAGTTGTATACAAAAATAGTAAATAAACAAACAATATTTTTAAAAAATGTATGATAAACAGAGTTTAGAATATTTCGTGTGCAGCATGTTATATTATGAACAACATACTTTGAATAACAACTTTGTAAAACAACTCCTTCATAACAAATACTTATACCACAGACCAGATGATAAAAGTTTACAGTATTGAGTTGAGAATGTTTTATAAGAATGTTCTTAACTTTTTGTAAACTTGTGAATATCTACTCTTTCTTCATACATAGATAACGTTAGGAATGATATGTATATGTGTCATAATAATTCAACAATAAAATTAATTAAATGTAAGCTAAAAGATTTTTTTTGTGACATAACAAATGTATAAAGTGTGGTAGCTGCATGGGTTTAAAATGTTTGTGTTACTTACTCGGTAATAGTCATTTATGTTAGTGTTCATCTAATGTAAACAAATACATTAGTATAAGCATTGTTTTGCAATTCTCAGAAAAAACTATCCGCTCAAAATTGAAAAATTGGGCTGTGAAATCAAATATTTTATTGCCAGAACATAACAATGTATAGCAATCGTCTTATTAGTTCCAATATTTTAACAATCACGCCACATAAAACCCCCATTCAAACATACAGAATCGCTACTCACAACAGCGCCCTGACTATTCGGTCTTCCAGTTGTGTGCTATGAACTCGTCAACACTTTAAAATGACTGGAACGCTAAAAAGCGTTTCAAATGAGTTTTTAACGCCTTTGTCAGGGCATTTTTTATTGAATTGGGCAACTTGTTGATGAAACGAACCCCTGCTTGTGAGGGCAGGTGTTCATAAACCCCCGTCTTGTGTCTCCAGTTCAGTAGGTATCTCTGCCACATGTGTCATATGTGTGGATGACACACAATTAAATTACAGCAGCATTTTTAATAAATTATTTTGATAATGCTAATTTAAAGATTATCTTTTTTTAATAATTCATATTTATACGTAATATACCGCTCGATAAAAGCTTATTTACGTTAATATTAACTATCTTATTTATTTAATAAAAATAATGTAAAATCCTGTAAAGATGAAAACAGTAAATTTTTTAATAGTAACCCAACTACTCACTTCTCGACTAAAAGAAGGAAATTATTTTTTTTTTTTACTATTTTGATGTGAAAAGTTACTAACAAATGTTCTCTAATTATCTATTTGTTTTCAAAAATTTTCTAATGCGCAGTCAAGAAAGTATTGATTATGGAAAATTAAAAATTTATCATCGATTGTTAGACATTTTTTTAAAGTACATTAATATTAAACTTTCTTAACTATCATATTAAACGTTATTATTGATACAAAAAAGTAAACGCCACACTACACAAATATGTTACAGTAAAATTACAGATTGTATTAATATTGGTAGCGTTGATTGCAATAGTCCACGTTTACCATCATGAGACCAAATATAGGTATTTACTAAGGGAATCTCCTTCTTTTAATTATCCTAAAATGCCATATACTAGGTAGTACTTATTGGCACAGGCACTAAAAGAGGAGAAGTTATCTCAATTTGGCAATTGGATAAATTAGATAGGACTACAGCCAAGATTGTTTTTATTACTCAATAAAAAGAGAAAATAACGTTAATAAAATATTAAGTGAGACAAACATTAGCAATATTGAAGGTGAACTAAAATGATAATAAAATAATGGAATTTCATTGATAGGTTATATTATGTACAATATAACTCATTCAAGTTGAACTGTTTATAAGTATCATACTTTATTTCTAGTTTCAAGAACTTACAACTAAGCTTTTCAAAACTATCAACATCTATTAGTATGTATTATAAAAAATTAAATAATAATACTATTAATAAATTTACCTTATTTAGTAGTTATTTTGTAAATTTAACTTATTTTGTAAATTTAACTTAATTTGTCAATTTTTTAGAGTTGAATTACTTGTACATAAACTGTGTTTTTTAACGAAATAGTTTAGTAAGATTTTATAATCATCAGATAAATCAAAAACAATATTTCTTTCCGAATAGTTTTGGAATGAATTAAAAACTAAACAATGAAAAAATACCTTAAAAAGTAAATCAGACAAAGAATAATGAAATATTTTTCTGTAATGCCAAATATTTAAACTCGTGACATTTTAGTCTTATTGACCTTAATTTAAATTTTAAAACAAATAATGAAACAAAACCAAGATCATTTTCCAACTTAGTATGTGACATAATATCAATATGAATGTGAAGTAGACAGAATATGTGATATTCGCTTGAATAAAGTTCCTAACAATAACTTTCTTCAAGGGTTCCTCTACGATTTCCTTACGGCCGGGAGATGAGATAACTTTTATAATATTTCGAAATTTCAAAGCTATGTTTCATTAAAGCAGGAAATTATAGATCAGTTGTTGGTATATTATTCATAATAATCTAATAATCTGTTGTCAACATAATTAAAATATTGTCTATTTAAATTAAATTTCAGTGGTGGTTTCAATTTGAAATAACTCCCTAACTTGATTAAAATGTGAGTAATATTCAATAATAAATGACATTTTTAGTATTATACTAATGATTCAATGACGTCATCACCTTTTCGATGAATTAGTTTGGGGTTAGCGTAAATATTAGTTTCGCTTCACCAATAATTTTTTCTTTTTTTCTTTTCAATATATGATACAACCGTGCCTTTTTTATTTATATATATATAATAGTTGTTTTAAATTTTTGTACGTGGAGAAATAGTGCAAACTTTCTACGATAGCAAAAGGATCGTTTTTATCATAAAAATTAAAATATGGCATTATTTCGGTAACTATTTATTTTTTAGATAACAATGACACTAAATAATACATGATCATGTTTCCAATACTGGAGGTTAACTCAATTTTCAAGTCGCATGCATTATAGTGTGTAATCTAGTTTACAACTAAGTCAGTTGCAGTCATTTTAGTCATGAAGGGTGGTTTGACATTTTAAGTTTATAAACTTTAAGTTTGAAACTTACAACCAACTTTAAAATCCAATTTAACCGTCAATACCAAAACCACACCATAGTAACTGACGGGATGGTTTATATCCATTACTGGATAGTGTTGAGTCTTAAAGACACTTCAAACGTAAACTATAATTATCTATTTTTATAATTTATACTGACAATTTTTAACTATCCATATAACATTTCTGAGTTATCACACAACGTCATAGTAATTATAATAAATATTACTATAAAAGTTATTTAGAGTAATTATACTAGTTACGTGGTTTCGGGTGGGGTAATTGTAAAAAAGATTTTATTTGAGTTTGAATAATCTAGTTGATCTCTTTATGAAAATGCTTTAGATGAATTTGGCATGAACTTAACCGGAATTTAATAGTATTGATCATTTTGTAGAAATAGAGCAGTTCAAAAGGTGCTAAGAGTATATGTTTTAACACTTTTTTTATTCAAAACATAAATAAAATGTTCTTTCAATCATCATGTTCAATGTACTCTTCTACTTCATAAAAGTAAGCAAAATAAAAACAATGATTCCTTTGAGCAAATACCAGCCCTCCTAACTATTTAATTGCTTAAACTTTACCAAGTTGTTATCAGTAACACCGACTTTGTAAACTTCCGATTAGAAGAGGTGTTTTATGTTAACTGGGCACCATTGTGAAACTGTGGCTTACGTGATCTGAGCTGACGTTCTAGCGCCTGATAGAGATTCTATAAAGGAGGTAGGTTAAGTATGGACATATTATTGAATCTTCTCAAAAGTGCATCGATCTATGTCTTACTTAAGCAGGGGCTATAATGCCACCCTAGGCATCCACTACTTCACTTTATTTTTATATAGTTCAGAACAGGCATATTACTTACAGCATTGACGAATTTAAGAACATCTATAGCACACAAATGTAATTTTAAAAGCCAATTTAACTTTTGAACCATTCAACGTAACCTCCAAACCTATAGAATTTATATTTAAATCAAAAGTGATGATTATTTACCTGCTTTAATAAATGCCTAACTGCTAAATTATAAGACATTAACAAGATAAAATAGGTACAAACGGAATAAAAACGTAAATATACAATTATTTAACATCTGTATTGCCTCGAAGATAAATATAACTCTGTTGTAGCTGCAACCTTATTGACAACTGTGTAGTCAATTGTAGGTGTCCATCACAAAACTCAAGACGATAAGACTTATGGAACATAGCTGTGCTACCAAGATGTTGTGTGCCTGGGTTGGTAGACTCATCAAGATGTTGTATAATGTTGGTCCTAGATTTTCAGCTTAACTGTTGATAGTTTTACGATGAAAGATCGATATAAATAAATTTTTTGTGGTAAGCCAAACGAGTGTTGCGTTAGTTGAAAGTTCGTTAAATTTCACCTCAATATGGAGTATAAACTCCGAAAAATTTACAACAAATTACAAAAATCAAGTAGTACATGATATGATTACAGAATATGTTAGAAGAGCCATTGGCCGAGTGGTCTAAAGCCTCAAGACCTTATACCAGAGTTGGGGATAGTGCAGATTTGAGTCCTGGCTTTGGCTTTTCTTACCAAATATTCTACTATACTGGTATGGTATGACCCCTTACTCTGTTTGATAAGTTCATTGCACGGATATATAGTATGTGGGAAATGATGTACTGTCAAATAAAACACCATTACCAACAATAAATATTTATGGTTTTTTTCTTTTCAAATACTTATGTTTTAGAGCATCATGCCTATTAGTAGATGCGTCTTTACATGCGATGCTTCCTCCACTGCTGTCTCTACTTAGAAAATACACTTTAACCGTGTCAACTTTAATCAGTTTTTGTAAATTCCATAGAAAAAAATGGCATAAGTAATAAACCATTATTACGTTAGGTAATGCAGGATAATTGGCATAGTGAGCAGTAATAAATTAATGACAAAGTGAAAGGTTAGTTATTGCTTATGTTACAACAATCACATGATTCTATTTAGTAGCTTGCAATGGTAATGTTGGCCTACTAGCTCACCTACAACATAAAATCCTACACCTACATGTATTATTTGGAATCTTGGATTTATATAAATCGTATATGGTTGGGTATATGAAATTTTAACTAGTATAAAAAAGTCTTAAAATTATAAATACGAAACCACTATAAAATATTTGGTGTGTCTGTAGAAAAAAATTTAGTTGATCACTATTTCATAAAATTTTTACTCTTCAGGAAAATGTTATCTTGATATTTTTAATCATCTCGAAAAAAACAAAGCAATGTTCCCCTTTAAAAGTTTGGAATCTTTTCCGTTAATTCACTAAATAACATAACCAGACTATACCATAAACATAACATAGGTTAACTTAACATAACCAAACCAAACCATACGTAACATAACTCTACCCAACATAACCTAACCAAACCTTACGTAATATAACAGGTTAGCTTAACATAACCAAACCAAACCTTACGTAACATTACCCTACCCAACATAACCTAACCAAACCTAAAGTAACATAACTTAGGTTAACATAATATAACCAAACCAAACCTTACGTAACATTACCCTATCCAACATAACCTAACCAAACCTAAAGTAACATAACTTAGGTTAACATAATATAACCAAACCAAACCATACGTAACATAAATCTACCTAACATAACCTAACCAAAGTAAAGGTAGTGAATTAATGAAGAAGGTCCAAAGTTTGTTGTCAGCTTTAGTTTACAAGATCCCAATAGTGGCGGAGTTGTTAAGAAACACCCTGATAATAAAGGAAACAACACAAAATAAGTAAAAACTTAACATTGAATTATTTCAAACTAAAATTTAATCATGAATCTACTTTTAGATGTCACAAAACCATACAACTCAGTAATTAGCCTTATAGTGGTTTGAGACGTCCAGCCACAAGCCGCTCAAGTCAGACACTAAGTCGACAGCTCCTTCGCAGGCCTAGCTGTCTATGTAGAGACAGTGATACATTTAGTTTTGGCGAGGATACATTCTTTGTAAATCTGTTGTGTTTGAATATTTTTTTTAAATGTTAATGAACCAGAATAGGTACAGTATATTCAACTTGTTAAAGTAACATGACAAATGTTAATATTATCACATTTTAAGGGATGTTTAACAACATACTGAAAGTACGTATGGAGCCCATTCCAACAAGTTATTATTATTTTTTAACAAAAAAATATTTGAAATCAGTAACAATACGTAAGTAAAAGTCGCTTAGTATTTTCAATTCGTATCAATTTTAAATCGTATATTTGACTTTAGCCATGAAAAAGGGCCATTAACTATATCAAGCTGGATATTGACGATTAAAACATGAAATATCCGTGTTTTCTACACTATAAATTTATATATATAACAACGTTATAATTTGTAATATTAGGTACTAAAATGGTAGAGGTGTTCATGTATATACTTGTATATTAACATGTAGCAGAAATACTAATAATCTATTGATAAATGTATTCATCAGACTGCAACGACTGCTTGGGGACAAACAAAGGTAAGCTAAATATTGCCTAAATAGTTGTGTTTGTATTACAAATATTATGGAAAAATTATCACAAAAGTAGGACAACTATTACGACAAATAATATTACAAAGGTTAGTTATAATGTGTGTATCATGGTATATGTGCATGTTATTTATATTGTGTACACACTACCATATAGACAATATGAAGTTAAGCAATTCGTCAATAATTATTGTATGTTTAGTAACGTCATCCTGAGAGTGAGAGAGAGTGTGGGTTATGAGAGAGATAGAGAGAGAGAGAGTAGATATATATAGATATATATATATATATATATATATATATATATATATATATATATATATAGGGAGAGAGAGAAAAAGAGAGTGTGTGAGAGATAAAGTGAGAGAGTAGAGAGCGTAGATAGATAGAGAGAGAGAGAGAAAGAGAGAGAGAGAGAGAGAGAGAGAGAGAGAGAGAGAGAGAGAGAGAGAGAGAGAGAGAGAGAGAGAGAGAGAGAGAGAGAGAGAGAGAGAGAGAGAGAGAGAGAGAGAGAGAGAGAGAGAGAGAGTAGGTACATCAATGATCAATGTAGTTTCCATTACTATATTGTGTGCAAAGAGAGCCATATGTAACTCCCCAATATAAAATGCACTACCTAAATATTAGCTTGATAAATTCCAATTTGTAGCACAATGAAGCACACGGCAGAGTGATTTTAGCAACTCCACGATCCGTATAACCAACAACAAATTTCCAATATTTACTGTTACTGAAAAACACAGTTACTGAATCCAAAAATAACACATAAGCTGAATTATTAACAATTACTGCCTACTGAATCCTGAATTTCATACCTGATCATTTCTAAACAAGGAAAAGCTGGACTCAGTTAGTGGTGACACAAAGGAGATGATTTCCCAACCAAATGTGTCTGCTTGTGCTAGGCCCTAGTTGGGTATGATTGGTAATACGGTCTACTAGTATATTAGTGCGTGCGAGGTCAAACGTGAAAATTTCTTCATTACTATTACTTTAGTCTATATTGTTATTACTCACCAACTTTTGTAAGAACTCTTATTTGTCTGATTTTTGTTTTCTCTTGCATCGTAGAACGTATATAATTATTATAGGTATCAATTTAGTAAATATTAATTCTGTTTTACAACTTACGAAATGTAACTATTTCGTTAAGTTCCTCTACATATATGTTTATCCTAAATTGTTTTATGAGGTTATGTAAATGTAAAAAAATGTAAGAAATAGCATTATAGACATGATTTAATATCAGAAAACAATCGTCTATTGTATTTTATAATACAGTATCTTATGTAAATGGTAAACAGACTGTCTAGATACAGTGGTTTTAAAAAACCATAACTAGAAGTAGAAATAATCACATCTATAATGCTACTTGAACGGCTTGATTTGAATGAATTGATGTGATTCAAGAAGTCTGTTCTAAAACCAAAGTATATAATTATCTTTTGGTAGAATGGACTAGTGTACTTTTTGCGGTTCTGTTGTATTCCTCTTAACTAATGATTTATTATAGTCAGAAAAGTTTAAACTGTATTCATATCCAAATTAGTGTTACAATAAGCACAACAATATTTACAGCCTCATCAATATTACGTATTCCTCTTCATAGAACATCTTTCTACACAAATTCCTTTTCAGTAACTGCCTGCAGAGAATGGAATAAACCTTCTCCATATTTAAAGGGATATGACAGTCGGGCTTGGTTCACAGCATCATTGAAAGCCTTTCTTTTTGAACGGATGAGTCTGTGATGGTAGCTGGGGATGGGGTCTGGGATTAGGGTCGAACGAGTGTATGAGTGAGAGAATGGTAAATTTGATAATATGTTAGTAGTTCATTTAGTTTATATTATTTGCTTCATTGTAATTTTATTATTATTATTTTTCTTTAGTTTAGTTCTGTATTTCATGTTTTAGGCTTTGTTATATTTACTACTTTAACATAAAAGGGTTAACTGTAAGAGAGGACTTATTAGTCATAAGTTCGCCAATTGTATAAAACACTTTTGTATAATAAAGCCATTATTATTATTATTATTGTTATTATTATTATTATTATTATTATTAACAATGTTATAGCACCTGTGAATTCTCATCACATACAAAGAACTAATATCATGCAATAATATGATTTTGCAATCCAAAGTTAGTACTATGGAACTATTGTTCATAAGAGAAAAAATGTATAATTGAAAATAAAACAGTTTTTAAGTATATTCATACAGATATTTTTTACTGAAACTACTCACTTGTTCAACTAAAAGCGAGGGTGTGAACTTTATCCGGTAAGTTGAGTCATCACTTTGTCGGAGACTAGAACTCAGGGCAATGCCGTTTGTATTGCATTAACATCCATATTAATTAACGTACATCACCTTAGAAAAAGGTTACGTACGTAAAAAAAATTTTCCAAAACCCAAATAGGAATATTTTCCCACATATCATGAGATAAGGTTCTCGTTATACCACCTAAAAAACCGTTTAGTATATAAATGGCAAGAGTAGAGAGGGGTCGTTTTGTCCCTTAATGGTATCGATAACGCCCCTTGAACACGTACACCACTTCTCTAGGGGTGGATGACACTTTCTGAAGCCACAATGTGGCAATTAAATAATGAGCTTATATTTCTTATTACAAATTTCATTCTGTCCTTAAATAGAGTTTATGATTACACACTCTCCTTGATGGTACAAAATATGACTATTGTTCTTCCATTACATTATTATTTAAGTTATTTTTCGTACTGAAAATGTTCTGTGATGGATTTAAAAAGTAAACTAAATATTACTGTTATTTATTTTTGCTTTACATTTTTTTAATGTAAGATACTCAGCAGAAATTTGTTCATGTAAAACATCTAAATAAGTAATGCTTTGAAAAACCATAAAATAGAACTGAGAACTCATAGTAAAGCACGATTTTGACCTTAACCAATAAAAGCCAAATTTAAAGATTTAAGAGTAATCTTAATTATACTTTTTCACGTTTGATTTATTCAAATATTTGTAAATATATGCTAGTACTTTTTTTATTTCATACTTCCAAAATTATTGCTAGGAAACTATAAATAATAATAAAATAATAAACTTTTAGAAATATTGTATTTCCTTTTAAAAATTAAAAATTTAATTACTAAAATATTAGTTATAAAAAATGTGTTTCGTATTACTCTATTGAATTTACACTAAACTAAATAAAGTGGGGTAATGTTCGTGACAGAAGAATAAACAAAAATATAGATATTTTTACTGAAGAACAATTATTCTTGTTTGTATGTTCCATTGGTTTATAAACAGAACTTCAAGCATAATAGTGTGATTCTCTGTGATCTAACTTCGGTAAATACTATTAGTACTGTTTAATAATGCAATTCCTTTCAAATTATTACTAAAACTGTGTTGAAGGAGTTTTCACTCATTGTTCCTCACTGTTAATTTATATTTCCACTATATAGAATAGGAATAATAGTTCCTATAGACTAAACAGGATGACAGTGTATTATTATTACATGAATAAACTGAGGGAAATAGTTGTGTGTTCCTAGTTATGTCATTACCAAATCATAATATCAAAATAATGCAGTATATCTAAATAGTATAAAACGAAAGGCCTCTTGGTAGCATAAGTACAATTCTATCTCAGAGACTGTGAGCCACTAATAGCTTCAACATAATTTCCATTAAAAGTCCTTATATACCACGGCATTAATTTTTAAAACTAAATTCAGAAATGGACTAGTCTACATTTTAGTGAATATTAATTTAGGTTAAAAAGGGTTTTCTCATGCTTATTCATTCCTAAAAATCTTAAAGATATGGGTGATATATGGATTGGTATTGTCACTAAATATGGAATACTAACCCTTTTCAGAGGACAATAATTTATTACTAACATAATAATGCCTATGTATACTAAATATCTACATTTTATCTTTAAGTCCAATCCAAGTATTACGAGCCTAATGTTTTGGTGGATAATAAATCTGCTACTTATAATTTAATTTATTTAATTTTCCCCCCTTTTTATGTGTATTCCTATGTATATATGGGAAATCGATCCAAACACACCAAGAGAAATTTAATTTAACCTGTCAGGACTTGAGTCTAGTTACCACCTGTATTAAAGTAATGAGTGCTAACTATTAGCATAAGGCCGGATAAGGCACCCATCTCCACTGAAAAACTTCCGGGCACAACTTAACGGCTTCTCCCTTACCTTGACCAGTAGTGCCATACTGGCCACCGGCGTTGACAATAATAAGGTTGAAAGCTGATCAGATAACCCATCACCTAATCTCGTTAAAACATGATGTTTTTGTAATATTTTTATTATAATACCAACAATAATAATTAATTAGCCTTAACATGCACACGCTCACCCACCAACGTATAGTTAGTTACTACAATCGTATTTTTGTATATAGCTACATCAATAAATATGATATAGGATAAGAAGTAATTCTATACACGTTTTCGTCGTTATTTATTTATTAATAAACAATTCATGTTCAATAAACAATACATTGAAGGTAAAAATAGGACTTACTTATTAATATCAGAAAAATATCATTAATAATAAACTTTTACTCTACTGGTTTTCCACCTTAGTAGGTCTGATAAGTTGCACAGATTAAACATAGTCTGTGTTGAACGGGTAATAAGGTATTCTTCTCTTAAAACAAATAACTACATAAAACACTAAAATGTTTAATCAAGTAAACATAATTCAACGATTAAAATATAAATTGTATTTTGTAGAGATTAATGTGATTTTGTATATTTGGTTGTGTTGGGTTGTTTTAAAAACTTTTTCACGTAACGGAATCTAATTCTAGTAGCTCAAAAGTTAATTTCCGATCGTTCATGGTTGACTAACATTGAACTACACCGGTTATGAACTACAAGACCATCGAACATTACGAAAATGTCACATTCCAATTTAATGTTAAGTTCCCACATAACAAGGCTGTAAGTTAAGTTATTCACACAATGCTTAGTAATATCCACTGTTATTGGAGCGCTGACGTCCGAGGCTTCAGCCTGCTGAACTGTGAAGTTGTATTGTCATGTGGCTCAAGTAGCAATATCTACTCTCTAACTACTCAAAACAAAACGTGTTGTCTCACTGGTTTAGATTGCAATTTGATTTTCTGTCTTGATGTTTTCCATATATTTCTCACTCCTTATAAATTGAAACCTAGAACTACAATTTATATTAACAAATTATGTTCACTAATTATAGTTTTTTGTATTGAATATATTTGTTTATAGTATAAACAACACATTCACAAATATATGAACGTAGGTCTTTAACAATATGAATGTATAATATTTTTGAATATTTTCGAATGTTAATTAATGTAAAACTTGAGGTTTATTAAATATATGCGATTGGTTCCTTGTTCAATTTCCTCAATTGTGGAACGAATAGATTTTTGTATTTTAGAATCAAATATTTGGAGACAAATGAAGTTAATATGACACCCTTGTAAATATTTTTTCTGTGTGTTCAGTATCTACAAAAACAAATGTCATCTACCAGCATTTTTGAACCAAATGTAATATTTTAATTTTCGTTTTTTTTAAATTTCGTTATAGTAAAAAACTGACTAGATTTGAAAAAAAAATGATATAAAAACTGTTTATAAAAATGCTATAACAATATTTAATAATCCAAGAATTGTGTATATAAGCATTTTGAAAAATAGTTGTATAGTATTTTATTAATATTACCTCATTATAAAATATATAATGTCTGATCCAAAAAATATGTCTTTCCTTTCTCGATATTACAGTATATATAAAACAATCCAGGGATAAAGACGTCAACTTCTCTTGAGCTCCCGGATCACAAACATAGCCTTTCTACCACATGATATATCTGCCAGTCCGTTGTGATAATATCACAAGATATCCCTCTCAGTATATTTCGTATGGTTTTCAAAGCCAGCCACCGTACTAATAAAACATGATATTGCCAATTTCTAATTAAAATAAAAAAATCTTAAGTACCCGTGGGTGATACTAAACGAACGACTATTATTGTTTGACAAATGACATCAGTCATTTGTACTAGCCCACTTCGCCGGTCGTAATATTGAGTGTGATTATATAATTGATATGTGCAGCAAGTTTTCAGTCTACACCATATCCAATTTATAACAGCTGATGATACGTATAATTTAATACTGCACTAAATTTTTTTAACTTTTAAAAGTTTAGCCTACCACCATTTTATTCAATTTGAGCCTCTAGGAGCTACGACAAACCCATTTAAGAAAGTTCAAGTCAGTTGGACTTATAGTTTTGGAGGAATAGTGATGAGTGGTAAATAGCTTATATATTATCAACATATTATATCGATTCGAAAGCCTATAATGCTATGTATCATGCAACCGATGTCATTTACTGTAGGAAATAAAAAGCAGTAAGATTGTTATTTTAATCAGCAAGTTTTTTTTATTTATTTATTTCTATTTTTTATTTTTTGTTTTTTAGTAAATTATTCATTTCTTTTCTCATTATAAAATTTTTCTTATAAACATTGTTATCATAAATTGAAAATTTTACACATACTAACATACATTTGAAGTTTATTTCAATCATATTATACTTATGGTGTACATTGATTATATTTTTGTGTTTTGTACTTAGATTTCTGTATAAGTTTAGAGTTTTTATCTCAATACATTTTACCTTATAAATATGTTAGCCTGTTTTATTTCAACTACACCGCCTTCTCCTTAAATGATTTATACTTTTGTAATTTAATGTTGTGCCACTTTTTCTTGGATATAAACTAGTTTTTGCTATTATTTAATCTATCATAAAATATATAAATTCTTAATAAAGAATTTTTAGCAGTCTTACGAATTTTATTTATCTATTATTATTCTAGAGTTATTATAATTACTAAAAAGATTTTTCATAACAACGTTTTACAACGTTTACTTTTTTACACAAATAGTTGATATCTTAGGAAGGCCTTTTCGATATTTATGAGTACATTTTATAAATGTTAATAACATTATGAATTTAAAGGATGTCGTGATTTTATTTAATCTCCTATTAGTAAAAGATGCATAAAGATAAAGAGGGCCGATGGCTGTCAACTTTATATTGCTTACGTTGATTTTCCATTTTGGCCCAAAACTCTCTTGGGAAAAATTTTAACAGAGCTTAAATAATTAATTAAGTTAATTTAGATATGTAACCAGATGTAATTGGTTTTTTACGCAAAACTACAAAGTTAGATTATAAACGTTTCACAGTAGTTTTCACTTATTTATTTGTTGGAATTCCATTGAGAAATAAACAAATTATAGAGTTATATTATACTATATTTGCAAGTGGTTTCAAAAATTACATTAATTTTTGTTATTGATTTTAACAAACACAAGAAACCATATAGACGTGGGTGACATTCATAAAAGTAATACAATATAAGTACAAAACAATCTAATAGTATGGTGTTTGATTTTGGCAAACCTCGTTTACCCTCCTGAGATCAGAGAAATTCACAAAAAAACTACACTAACTTACACCACACTCGTCACGGTCGAGAAACTCTTAATGGTCGACTGAATTTTTGAAATTATTGAATATTGGTGTATTTCACACGTAGTCAATTGCTATTGCATGTTGCTATTTTCTCCTTATTTTCCTACACGAAAATAAATATGTAATAGAGATTCTAAATAATATATAAGTCCTGAATTAAATAAATATTTGATCATCAAATTTATATTTTTACGTCACAACGTGCAATTGAGGGTCATCATTTATATTGTAGATATACTATATGAAGGTTTATTTCAAAATGTATCAATATGAATATTTTGTTATAAATCCACAGTGATATAACTAGAAGCAAATGTATCCAATAGGAGTTAAGATATTTTTATTTGTAATAAAGCTTTCATTAATTGCATCCTTCCTGATCAATATGTTTCACAGAACATATATGTCATGTAACTATCGTATCTTATACATACATTACTGATGGTATTATACCACAGTTTATGGTTTATTACCCTTTTATAAAGTATACTTGGATTGAAAATTAGCATTTTTTTCACTTAAAAAACCAATTTGTAGCAGTGGAATTTTCAATAATTCCAATTTGAATCAATAAGCAAAATATTTTGTAGAATATTATTATTTAAAAAAAAATAATTGTATTCCAAAATCCAACTTTAATCATTTTTTCCTATCCATTAGACATACCATTGCTAAACTCCTAGATATATATATATATATTTAAATATAACTATTATAAACCAAAATAAGAGCTCTTTATTTTATATAATTAATACAACATCGTAATCCTATTATGTTTAGAAAATATATTTTTTTTTAAATTTTATTTTGAAGAGTACTTTGTTTGTATGATAATGTTTACGTATATACTTATTTTTTTTATTTATTTTACATATTGAACTGGTTTTGTAGGCCTAATTTACTTTTGTAATTTTTATCAATTTACGGCAGGAAAGAAAATTTAGGGTTTACGCAAATAATGTTGTGTTTTCCACATCAGATTGCAATTAGTAAAAGGTCGTGTCATGTTGAGACCGCATGCCACTCTTCATTACATATTTACCAAGAAAATCATAACCTAATCATTATTCACTTGTTAATTAATTACTTGTTACCTAGTTGAGAACTGCTGGGAACTAACCGAGCTCTAACAGCTGGTACATGGATTAGCAACAATTACTCGGCTTAAACTAAATATTAATTCCACTTCTATTTATATGCTAATAATATAGTTAAGTATTTATTTAGTTAGTACTGGTCAAAATTAAGTTAATTAAGGCTACAAAAGTATATAACAGTTTTTGTACAAATCATCAATTTTTGGGAAATAAACTACATTTTTTGTACGGATTTTTTACTTTTGCAGAATTTAGAATTGAAGAAAATAATAGAATGCTCATTTTTATTTCATAGTAACATTTATACATAATTTAAACCTATTGAATTATGCAAAGCTATTCTATCTTAATGAAAATTGTGATTTCAAGTGTAAATAAAATCAAATGTATGCATCTTTTCCTGTAAATGCGTCTATATAGCCTCGCTATTCAATGAATTAGGAATACAAAATATTCAATCTTATACCTAAGAGATATACATTCACAATATTTAAACTATATCCTATAGAACAATATTTCCTCTTCGTGCTTGGAAAATGTAAGTCGATACAGTCATAAATTATCTGTTACACGTGTACGTAGGAGTGCATTACTAGTTATATTTATGATTTTGGAGGAAATATTCTTAAAATAATAAATAATGGGTGATAATAATATTCAAAACAATACCAATATTATAATAAATTGTTCAAATATTAATTATGTAGTAACATTGTATAATTTATCCTATATGAATGATTTTGTAATATTTAAAACTGTCATATCTCCACGAGAATATTAATAAATTGAAATACAACTTTCTTGTAAATGTGTGGATCATTGTTATCGGATTAAAGTTTAGCTCATTAAATACTTTCGGTTATACGAAGCATTACCTGTACTCTGCTTCAGTCGTTTTATTAATATAGTAATTCATTTAGTCTTATTCTTTGAAACTCTGTACCAAAATATTAGGACGTTTAAAGGGTTCATTAATTATATAATTGGTGGTTTCATCTTGAACGTACGATTTTAATTGAATTCATATACACCAAATTGTAAAATGTTCACTGATAATTGATAACAATTGTTAAACTCTTTTCAATGTTATTCAAGTTTTATATGTTTACTACCGATGTGTCATTTAAAATTAATAGAGAATTTCATATAATACTTTATAAGGCCCTTCACATGCCTCTAATACTTTTTATGTAATACACGCTAAAACATGTTTCATTTTACATTTACACAAGTTAACTTTCCTCCAACTGAAGTGGTTTCTTAATTGTTACCCTAATGATGACTGTAAACACAATTTCACCTCAAGACTATGTACCTATGCGTATATAAATTAAATGTTAGAGTGTAGTTATTTACTTGGATCCGGAGTTGCATACATTTTTAAAGCAGGAAAATATTTTCGAGTAAAATTACGTTCTTACTTATCCTATAATTATTTGCGCTAGAAAATCCGCCACACGTGCAACATTTATCACTTCTAATTGTTCGTATCACACAGGACACACAGGATTGAAAACTTCAGGAATCCACATTTCTCATAAACCATTTGTATGAAGCCTATGCAAGTGGCATCTTAGCTAGGTGATAGTATATAGTTCGATGGTCCATTTTCTTGCACCGACCTTACCATAAATGATTGATGGATCGAGACGGACACCCTCAGACCACTTGGTAAGTGGCAGAAACGTTAAACACACCGCAGAGGGAGATTGATTTAGAGCTTAAACTGTAAAAAAAGCGTTTTAACAATAAACTTTGTAGTTGAACAAGTTTACATGAAAGCAAACATTATTATTTAATCACTTGTTTTTAACTGTATACTTTCATTATACGTTTTATATTCAAACTATTAATAATTTTATAAGGCAGAACCCTAACTTTAATTTTGGATCGAAGATATAAAGATTTTTATAAGTAGGTATTATAATCAATGAAAAATATTGATAATTCATTTAAATTGATATACATGTAATTATGTTCAAATCGTTAGTTTTTAATATGCCCTTTAAACTGGACGTAATATTTGAAGGATAAATATTTAAACTTTATTAAGTACGTTTTGACAAGTGACTACAAACGTAACTATACAACTAGATTTTTTAAAAAAAATTCTTTTTAGTTGACAGAGTTTGATTGGAAGCACTAAAAAGTTCCACTTTACTACTATCTCTATCAGGTCCTTGCCTTATCAGTCGAGTAATGTAGTCGCAAGATCTGTAGCAACCTCATTACAGATCTACCTGAGGCTGCTTGTCAAATTTGTCTATAACACACTAAAATGTTTTACAAAAGCAATGAAATCAAAGTTTTCCTTAAATTCAGTAAAACATTATGTCCCAGTACAATTTAAAAAGAACCAACCACTAACAGTACACCTTAATGAGCTGCATGTGCCTCATTTTTTATTTACAATGCAATACATTAACGTCAAAATTTAACGATAAATATATAGTTTTATTTTTTTTTATTGTCAAATATCATACAGTAGTTGATTCAAAAATGTGTAAGTAAAGTTAAATTCTTAAATTCCTCATAAAAAATTCTAAAACACTTTTTAAAAGGAAAACAATTTTTTCTAAGCTTCATTGATGCATACTTACATCAATAATATTGCCATTTAAAAGTTTAGGACAAAATTAGAAAATTACATCCACCTAGAAATAATGTATTGCTAAACTATTGATACGAGTGGACACTGTGTAAATTATTTATTACAGAAGTAACAAGAACAATAACACGTTTAATTCAAACAAGTTTAACACGATTTTAATAATGGGCCTGTAGGCCTGTGAGTGAACTATATATTTAACTAGTAAAGTACCGGCTATTAGCTCAGTTAGAGATTCGAAAATTAGACCTTGCTCTCTGAGGTCTGAAGCCTTAGCCACTGAATCACTAGTAGTGCTCTTATTTTATTTTATCATCGAAAATAGGCAGCTTAAACATTCATAATTTGGCATAGTTGAGGCTGAAATATGTATTTACCAGTGTTTATACTATATATTTCTATAAGATACATTTTTTATTTACTGTTAATAGTAAGTAGGCGAATAACATTTAAAAACATATTCCTTTTATCTATCAAAATTGTTTAACTAGTTTAGGTTCTTTATCAAAAATATAGGTTTATTAACTTTAATAAAATAAGTTTTTAATTATGTTGTTCTGATAAGAGTTCAATTAAAAATGTTATGGATTAGGTTTGTTGAAATGCACTGAATTATATTAATATCTTATGATTTAAAGTAATTGAAGATCACATATTCATATATAAAACATGTATTGTTGTTCTAAAAAGAGCTTTTTCCCGACATTAAGCTGAAAACCATACAATATGTATACAGATAGCCCTAACCTGTCACAGTTTTTAAAAACATTTAAGAGAGCCTTCCATCGGTGAACGAAAAACAGATACAGTACTCATATTGCATACAGACAATATAACACGGCGCTGACACTGAGAACTTTCAGTATTATTACAATTTACCATTTAATATACATAATATAACTTAATGAATGAAAAGAAAATCCATGTCAACTAGACAATGGAGATTATGATTGGGAAGATTGTACTTGACATATAAATAATAAAACACAACATTTACCCTATGTTTTGCAATGAATCATTGTATTTGGAACAATTACCCTGTTACGGATGGATTGCTAGGGAAGATATTTATAGTATTTAGGTGATAAAACAGTCCAATTGCCTCTTACATTATTAAAAGTAGAAGATATTTCAACCTATTACTGTTTATAATCTAGTTGGGTTTTTATTCTGAAATAAACGTACAGAGTGTTTCTTTTTATTTATTTATTTATTAATTTTTATCTACTTTTTTATAATTTACTATAGATTGTAATATTAAACAAGTTGTGGACAAATTTATAGTAAAATTTTAAATTTTAATCAGTGTTTGTCTTAAAAAAATACAGTACAAGTAAACGTCACACGACACAAATGTATAACAATATAAGCACAAAATGCACAAATATATTACAATACAAGTACAAAATTCACAAATATTATGGTGATCGATTTTGGTGAACCACGTTCACCTTCCTCAGACTAGAGGGATTCACAAAAGATTCTTTTGTGAATCCCTCTAATCTGAGGAATGTCTTTTGTGAATCCCTCTGGTCTGAGGAAGGTGAGCGTGGTTCACTGAAATCGATCACTATAATATTTATGTATTTTGTAGTTGTATTGTACTATATTTGTGCATTTTGTGCTTATATTGTAATACATTTGTGTTGTGTAACGTTTACTTGTACTGTATACTGTATATGTACCAACACGTATTACGCTAATTAAAATATTATTTTTTTAATGCTAAAGGAATTTCCAAACTCACTTAGTTATGCATTTACAACCTCTATGAAATAATTGTTTAGCAAAATTTATAAAATATTTCCCATGACATTATTATATATTATAAAATATGTACAAAAATAAACTATATTCATTAAAAGGATGGCAATATAAGTATTTGTAGTTTTTATTTTACACTGAATAAATATTAATGTAAAAAGAAATATAATTTCACTATATAAGTCAATTGCATAGTAGCAACTAAAAAGTATTCCGCTACGAAATCTAGGTCAAATCTACAATATACGGTGAAATATTTCCCCAGGGTTTCTACCGAGAGTCTTCAGTCATATTGTGTGACTGACACAATGTAACCAGGTTTATATATCAGTTTCAATGTTCTTTCCTTAAATTTGTCGCAAATATTTATAATTCCTTACAAACGTAATACAATTTGTAATCCAAAAATATTTATTATGATTACTAGATATTACTTAAAATTGTTCACAATCTTAATATAGTTAACGTAAACCATAAATTAGCATTGTACATGATTATTTTTATTTTATTGTTTTATTATTATTATTTATCGTAAAGCATGTGAAAATACAAAAATACTAAATAAAACAAATATAACCACGAACTTATTCATAACACCACAAAACAAACAAATTACAAGTATAAGTGTCAAAACCCATTTCATGATAAAACCCATCATATATAATAAAAAAGACTGTTGTGGGTCCTCATGAAATGCATTGCTGTTTAAAATTAAGTTTTTTAAGAATATTAAATAACTCTTTGTATTTAATATAACAATATAATAAGTGATTGTATTGACCAATAAATCTATAAAAATATATTAATCAAAAAAATATAGCGATCAAAATTTACCAGACATTAAAAGTAATTTAAATAGAAAGGAAGATTGATTTATAGCTGTAACTACAATATAGACTTTAGCCTTTTAGTCATGCATTTCTTAAACAAACAAGAAGTAACCGAAATTGATAGTAACATTGCAAGAGTATAATTTGGCATAACACTGCCGGTGTGGTGGCTCAGTAACTATGGCTTCGGACTGCAGAGGGAAAGTTCTATGTTTCAAAGGCCCTCTGAGCCAACGGTCGGTACTTCACTCGTTGAATAAAATTGACGCTCAAGCATTTAGGGTCATGTCAATTGGCGAGTGAAATTAAAAAAAGAAGACAAAAAACAAATTTACTGCAACTTAAATAAAACTACATAAGGTACTATTTAATCCATGGTATATTATAGTTCAAACTATAATTTACTTTGAATATCACGGACTCATTTGGTAATACATTTTTTTATCGAATATAAACATTAAATTAGTCAATCGAGCCAGCCCTATGGTATAGTGATGTAATCCTGATACTTACAGAATAAGTACTTTGGATATTTAGGTTCTCTTCTCTTCATATCATTATTATAAATGACCCTGTTAGTTAGTAACAAGATTACACAATCACACATCCTACAATCATATTTTAATACAGTATTTATTATAAAATACACACAAACTCTGTCAGTGTATCATATCTTATATCGTGAAGCTGACTCTAAATTACTATATTAAATTAATTGTAACTGATTCATCAGTGAAATAGGTTTGGTTAAATATCTGTAAAGGAACGTATCTTTAAGTCTTAACCATTTTCATGTTACCTATACCATTTTTTTCAATACTCACATGAAATAATCTAAATAGGATACAGAAAATCCATGTGAAAATACTTTAAATACATATTATGTAAAATATTTAAATGTAGGTAAAATTGTGATATTACTGTTATGATTGAAAGACAAACAATCTCTGAATAGAACCATTCCCTAACCATAATGCTTCAAGCTTAATGGAATATCTTTGTGGCTTTGGAAGTACAAATCGAGTTGTTAAACTCATTTGTATGTCGTTCCCATAAACGGGAAATGGGGTAAAGTGCTTCCGGCTTTGTAAACCCTTAAATCTCCCTCAGGGTTCAGGCCAGTACTACAATGGGGAAGGCCGAGGTAAACCAATTGTTGAGTACCTTTTGTTACATTTTGTTTTTTTCAGTAGTTTTTTGCTTTCAATTCTTAGTGCAATATAAAATTAATAATTTATAAATTTAATTAAATGTATTATTTAAGAACATTTGGAAAAGCATTTAAAATAATAAATATTTTTCAGAGGGTATTTAAATTTAATTTATTCCTTGATATATATTTACACAGAGGTTAATATTTACGATTTTAATTGTTTAGCTTTGTATTATTTCTCAGCAATTATCTCTTCTTTTGGCAGGTAGGAAATTATGTTAAATAATGATATTCGATAATCAATAATATATGCAATAAATATATAGTATTTTTAACAATAGCACTGAATATTATAAAAGCCTAATATATAGCTTGTAACCTCATTTCGGCTTTAAAAAAATTTATTTTTAAAATATTTGTTAAACTGGGCTGCTTATTTTATTAGTTAGTCTGTTAAATTATGTTGGTGGCTATTAAAAGAACTCCAACCTCTCCTTTATGGATTGAGCCCCTCTTGACCCTTGTCTCCTCCGTCAACCTAAGCCATTTCTTTGTTTTTGTATTTAAAGCCACCTTTTTTACGACACTGTTTTAACACAGTCCCAAATTTTACAGTGTTAATTTTACTTGATCATCGATAAATAATTGTTTGCAAAACATCTGAGGTATCTAACTCATTATGAATCCGTTTGAAAATGCTAGTGATTCAATAATCTTGGGTTAAGAGTTATATAAGTATTTGTAGCTCTAAATTTGGCTTTTAAAGAAGAAACAAACATGTTTTTATTTTTTGACATTTTTAGCTATTAGATTGCTTAATATGTATATATATATATATAAAAAGAACCACACTTAGCAATCTTTTCTTGATGTTTTTAATGTTTAAAATCGATTTCGGTCTCGAAAGACCATCATCAGTTTAACATAGAATACAAATAGGGTTATAAATATATCTTTAGAATAATTAATTTAACAGCTGACACTATAAAAATTTAAATAAAAATGTAGATGGATAAGTTGTAGATCTTGTTAAATTTTAAAATTTTGTATCTTCATGATAGAATCAAACATAATATTTGAGTGAAATTTTATTTCATCGTTGAGTAATAATGATGGGTTTTCTTTTGTGTTTTTGTATATGTAAAATTTTTCAATGGCATCTAGTTTTTTACTTTTAGGTGCAAGATGGATAATGTCTAAATTTTCTTCAATTGATGAAATATTATGGTTTTCTTGTATTAAATGTTCAGCAAATGTTGATAAATTTTGATGTTTGTTTTTTGGTATATGTTCCTTGAATCTTCTATTAAAACTTCTTTCTGTTTGGCCAATGTAATATTTAGGACAAGTTGAACATTTAATTTTATAAATTTCAGAATTATTGTATTTGTTTTCATTATTTTTAGTAGAGTAGTTATGCTGTAGTATATGTTTGATACTGTTCTTCGTTCTATATGTAATTTTATATCCTTGTTTGGAGAATATGTTATGTAAAGATTTGTTAATATCTCCATGATAGGTCATTTGAATGTAGTTATTTTTTTCTTTAGTTTTAGAATCAAGAGTTTTCTTGCTGTGTTTATTAATTAATTTACTTATTAAATTTGCTTGATATCCATTATCGACAGCAATTTGTTTGATAATGTAGATTTCTTCTTGGTAATCTTCTTCTGTAAGAGGTGTATTCAGTAGTCTATGAATCATACTGTGGAAGGCTGCTAATTTGTGTGAAGTTGGATGATTGGATGTATTGTGAATTATTTGATTTGTTGATGTTGGTTTACGATAGATTTTGAATTGGTGTTTGTTATCTTTTTTAGTTATGGTAAGGTCAAGAAAGTTTATGTTGTTAGATTTTTCTATTTCTGTTGTAAATTTTAGGTTAGGATGAATTTTGTTCAGAAAGATTTCTAATAGATCTATTTGTCTTTGGTTTCCGTTGAATAGACAAAGAATGTCATCAGCATATCTATGATAATATATAATTTTCTTGGCGTAAGGGTTTATTTCAGGGTTGAGAATGTATTTATTTTCAATATAATTTAGGAAAATGTCTGCTATGATGCTTGAAAGTGGTGATCCCATGGCTAATCCTTTATCTTGGGAATAAATTTTATCGTTATATTGAAAGTAATTTTGTTTAAGAGTAATTTTTGTTAATTTGATGATTTCTTGAATTTTCTTGCTGTCTAATTTATTTTGTTTTGTTAAATTTTCTTCAAGAATGGTTAAACTCTCTTCTACAGGGATGTTTGTGTATAAATCTTTAATGTCAAATGAAATTAGGATATGATTATCAGGGCAATTTGTATTTTTAATTTTGTCGATTAAGTCTGTTGTGTTTTTAAGGGAGCAGTTATTTTCAAGTGCTATTTCATTTTTTATTATATTGTTGAGGGTTTTTGCAAGTTTGTGAGCAGGAGAGTTCATTGCATTGACAATTGGTCTGATTGGTTCTTGGTCTTTGTGGATTTTGGGTTGACCGTAAAGTTTGGGAGCATTTGGTTTTATTGTTCTACAAAATAATTTTTGGTCGGGAGTTAAAATGTAAGATTTGTTGATAGCAGATTTTATTTTGTTGTGGTATGTTTCTGTAGGATCTTTATGTAATTCTTTTATATTGTTGTTGGTGATGAAATCTATAATTTTCATATGGTGTTCGTCTTTATTAATAATTACTATTGTATTACCTTTATCTGCTTTGACGGCTGTTGCATTATCTTCTTTTAACTTCTTTGATATATTGAGTATGGTACTTTTCTCGTGGTTATATGTATTGTATGTTGGTTTATTAGTGTATTTGATGATTTTTTCATGTGCAAGAATTATTGTATTGTTTTGAATTTCTAAAGGAAGACTTTCAATTGAACTTTCAGTTTCAATGAGAAGTTTTGCATTGTTGTTTTCTTGAATACAATAATTGAAACCTTTTTCTACAATGTCAATTTCAGCTTGATCAAATTCAATTTGTGTTTTGTTAATTAATCTAGGATAGAATTTGTGATTAGAAAATTGATGTATCTTAGATTGGTTTTGTTTTGATAGTTTAAGTAGTTTGTTGGTATGAATTAATTTCTTCTTTTTGATTTCTAAATTTACCCAATCATGAATTTGTGTCATTAGATTTTCAATTTCAATAAAGTGTAAACATTCAAATAGTGTGTAGTGTAGTTTTAATAATTGTTCATTTAACTTACATTTTTTAATGTATAATTGGTGAACCTCTTCTTTTAACCATATCTTTTCAGCTTTTGATTTTGTAATTTGTGCTGCTTCGGATTTATTTTTTATATTGACTTGAACATAATTAGGTATGATATTATTGTGAAGGCAATGTTGGTTGAAATGGATATCTTCAATTACATTCAGTAGTTTCAATTTGGTTTTTCTGTATTGGTAAGCTAAGTTAGCGTGATACTTTGTATTGTTTGACATTTTTAGCTATTAGATTGCTTAATATATATATATATATATATATATATATATATATATATATATATATATATATATATATATATATATATAAAGAACCACACTTAGCAATCTTTTCTTGATGTTTTTAATGTTTAAAATCGATTTCGGTCTCGAAAGACCATCATCAGTTTAACATAGAATACAAATAGGGTTATAAATATATCTTTAGAATAATTAATTTAACAGCTGACACTATAAAAATTTAAATAAAAATGTAGATGGATAAGTTGTAGATCTTGTTAAATTTTAAAATTTTGTATCTTCATGATAGAATCAAACATAATATTTGAGTGAAATTTTATTTCATCGTTGAGTAATAATGATGGGTTTTCTTTTGTGTTTTTGTATATGTAAAATTTTTCAATGGCATCTAGTTTTTTACTTTTAGGTGCAAAATGGATAATGTCTAAATTTTCTTCAATTGATGAAATAATATGGTTTTCTTGTATTAAATGTTCAGCAAATGTTGATAAATTTTGATGTTTGTTTTTTGGTATATGTTCCTTGAATCTTCTATTAAAACTTCTTCCTGTTTGGCCAATGTAATATTTAGGACAAGTTGAACATGGATGTTTTTATTTAATTTAATTTATCCAATTTATTAAATTTAATGTAATCTGCACTTTTAAGAGCCAACCAACCAAATGATAATTTCAATCTATTACCAAAATCCACCAAATTAAAAAGTGATTAATCATATATAATCCTAGCTCCTTTCTGAAATCGAGTTGGAGTGTTGATATGCTAAATTATTTCATATTCTTCTCTCTGTTATTCATTTATAAAGAATAGTAAGAAATTAAAATAGTTTACAAAGCATCTTGCTGGCAAAGCTTTTTTCACTATCCAACACAATTTTGATTTCCTTGTACCAAAGTTTCATTTAGTAGTACTATTTTTGGAAATTAATAATATAGTGAAGAATTACATATATCAAACATTTGTATTTTACTATCTGTCAGGAAACATGAATTATTTATAGAGATCAAACAGCTCCTTTAATAATCGACAGTGTGTGCAAAGGAATTGCTGTTAGAAATTTTTAATAATTTCAACCAAATTCAATAGTTTCTCAATTACTTAACTGGATCTCGTATTGGGCGTGAAGACAATAGAGTCACTAAACATTTTCAAACATATATCCTAATAGTTATTTACTTTAATTATTATATTTAAAATTTAATACTAATAAATTATTCCATTCAGATAAAAAATAAATTGCCCACCAAGAAAATGTTACCTACAACCTACATTCTAAATTAAATATCTCAGTTATTTTTTGGTGTCTGGGTGTGAAGGAAACCCATTATAGCCAAATATATGAGTCACATGATTTGTTGTTAATTAATATTAATAATTGGCTTCAAAGCCCCCTAACTAATTTTTAAATATCTTGGACATGTTGACAATTAATTTTGCTAAACTAAATTATTGCTTTTATTAAAATTTAATTTTGTATTATATAAGCATTATTGTATAAAATCCCATGGATTTTATATGGTTATATTGTGAAAATATTATATAAATGTTGAATAATTTGTTTTGTAATTAAAAATATAGGCCTAAATAAATTTTTTATTACAAAATATTAATAAACGTTGATACATTACAGAAAATAGCTCCTCCTGTCTTCAGATTTTATATATAAAAGTAACGATTTTTGGGTGATCTAAACCGACTTTTTTCACCATCATCATAATCCAAGTGTTAATTTCCACCCTCCTACAGGTATTCTACCCATGAAAACGTCACAGAGGAGTTTTCAATGCCTTCCCTGAAGAACGAAATACATGTAACAGACAGTGATAATCTCGACTAAATATTTCATATATAGGAACGGAACGTATACACAGGTCCCATAAGTAGCCAGCCTAACTTATGGAAGTCATTATTTCGGTTAATGCAGACAGTAATGTAATGATATCACAAAAATCGGTATGAATGTTGATCTTACCAGTATTCATATACCATTTGAATTGTATTGCTGTATTGTATTAATCCTATGGAAATTAGTGGTAATTTTAAATTTATAAAGCTTATCCTAATAAGGTTAAATTTTAGTGAACATCTGCATACTTCAAAAGAGTTGAACAATTTATTTCTACAAATAGTGGTATAAAAGGTTTTAGGATCGAAAAACTACTAACTGATAAATTGAAATGTTTATCAAGTTGTGTGATAATAAAATTTCTACACCATTATTTTTCAAAATTAGAGATTTTGTTTACTTCTTTGTTGCATAGTGATGACATATGACGACAGGTCAACCATTCTGTAAATAGGGTAGCATTACATTTTAAACAATATTTGCTTATGTCACTTAGATCTATTTTAATAAAAAATATGAAAAAACTATTTAAAATAATTCATGTATTAAGAGGTTAAATGGTATATAAACACGATAAAGATCAAAACTCACACTAGTTTTCATGATTTTATTTGTAATAACTTCTGAGATATTAAGCTTTTGTTGATATAATTAACGGTGCAAGATAAACCATTTTTATACATTACCGTTTTTGTTTGTTTAAACCCAAGGAATGACCTCCAGAAGGTTATATGGCTACTTACGGAGCTTCTTGTTTTCCTAATTTATATATACGATTCCCACACACACACACACACACACACACACACACACACACACACACACACACACACACACACACACACACACACACACACACACACACACACACACACACACACACACACACACACACACACACACACACACACACACACACACACACACACACACACACACACACACACACACACACACACACACACACACACACACACACACACACACACACACACACACACACACACACACACACACACACACACACACACACACACACACACACACACACACACACACACACACACACACACACACACACACACACACACACACACACACACACACACACACACACACACACACACACACACACACACACACACACACACACACACACACACACACACACACACACACACACACACACACACACACACACACACACACACACACACACACACACACACACACACACACACACACACACACACACACACACACACACACACACACACACACACACACACACACACACACACACACACACACACACACACACACACACACACACACACACACACACACACACACACACACACACACACACACACACACACACACACACACACACACACACACACACACACACACACACACACACACACACACACACACACACACACACACACACACACACACACACACACACACACACACACACACACACACACACACACACACACACACACACACACACACACACACACACACACACACACACACACACACACACACACACACACACACACACACACACACACACACACACACACACACACACACACTCACACTCACACACACACACACACACACACACACACACACACACACACACACACACACACACACACACACACACACACACACACACACACACACACACACACACACACACACACACACACACACACACACACACACACACACACACACACACACACACACACACACACACACACACACACACACACACACACACACACATATATAAACAATTTTTATAAAAATACAACAACAAATCTTTTAAAAAATATAACGAATTAATATATGAAAGTATATTTAGCGTGGCCTTCAGATATGTATAGTATCACATAAATACAATTCTAGTGTACGAATATGCCTTATACAATGTACGCTGATAGATTATAAAAAAAAAACAAATATATGATACCATGAAAAAAGGTATAAATTTTAAAATGTTTTCAAGGCCTTTGAAATTTGCCTAAGAGCACAAAAATGCATAGTTCAATAGAAATTCAAATAAATTGTGAAATGATAAACGATTCTATTGAAAAATCAATTACGAACAAAATTAATTGGCACGTTGAAACACTATAAATTTATCAAGTACGAATAAATGTGGCCCGATAAAATCCATAAATGATTAATTTCAACAGCTCTGTTAGAGGATTGATGAGCTTATTGCTTTTTAATTACTGCACTGAGTAACGGATGAATAAATAATATAGTTTCCGCTATAAAATAATTAGTGTGTAAAATATGAATGTAATCACAAACATTGTTACAAATGTTGGCATGAGTGATGAAAACATATGGCTAATATCAAATTATAGATGAGTTCTATATTATATATACTATATATATATACTATACTATAATATAGTATGTTCTATCAGAAGTCATATAATATATTATCCTGTAGTACTTGACAGTTGGCAGTTTTAACTGAATCCACGCCAAATACAAACAAAAATATTTACGAGAAACGAGCAATAAAGAAGAAAATGGGTTACTTTAGAAAAACCTCTTTTTATTGCACAAGCACTTAAATAAATTCAAACCTAGGGTTAGGTATTTATTTCATATTTACTAATTATTGTTTTAGCATATAATGGCAACTTTACAATAAATAAAATTGGGCTGGACCCAGAGAAATATAAGCTACTATAGAATGCTTTTTAATATAGAAACTATGGTTAGTTTCACAGCTTAATATCTAGAATATACAGTGCACATTTACTGTTTATTGACTTGTTTTTTAAATCTTTGAAAATAAAGCCATTGAAGAATATTTTAAGTTTCTAAGTATTATTTTTTCTTTAGTAAACTTCATTTCTAATAGTTTATAAAATTTCTTACTTCTATAGTTTGTATATACTATGTATTTTTTCACTGGTAATTATCAATATATATTATTTTATTGTGAAATTATTACTATTATTATACAATGTTAGCATTAACCTTCATAATTTATTCTTAAAATATCTATCGTAATTTTCTGTGACATAAAAATTGCATGGACTTGAATTTAAAAAAATGATATTAGTAATATATCTTTTTTGCATGGCATAGTATATTTGCGTGTTTATAAATCATGTTTTGCGATTTGTGTCAGCTTAATGTAGTATTAATAAATAAATAAAAGATTATATTATTCAATATTTAAAGTTTGCAATTTTAATCAATACTTAATAAATAAATCTTAAAATTCAATAAGAAAGAAATGCATACTTTAATTAAATAAAATTATAAGAAAAAGAAAAAATATGTTGTGGTAAGCAATAATTTAATTATAATTTCAATATTCAAGAATTTATGCAATTTATAAGAACAAATTAAATATTTAAGCAAATGTTTTCTATATTAAATACTAACATGCAAAGGTTAAGGTAATAAACACAATGAATCAATTTCAATGCTATTTGAATATGGGGCTGCTAAATAAAGATGAAAATAGAAAAATGTATTTTGCCAGAATATTAAAACAGGGTAGGGAGATAAACTCTGTATAACGCTGTTTGAAGTGTCAGTGCTGGACAGAACGTCCCTGTCATTGAACTTATTTCATAGAAGATGTTTATTGGACGACTTGGTTTTCCCTTCAAAATCACTTTACTCGTTTCATCTCGTAACCCTATTACTCACTTCCTTTGCAAACTCCTTTCTCTTTGAACGTGGTCTCGTTTCAGATCTTCTTTTGTATTTATCTATTTGGGATAAATTATATAAAAGTCTTTGAAATCATTTAATCTTTTCTGTATTATTAGTAGTGTGATGTTCATGCCATAAATATGCATTACTTTCTATGAACGTATTAGCTAAGTGAGTCCATAGGTGTTCCATGGAGAACCTACTATATATTATACGTTTACAATTTATTTTTAATTTGAGAACTTGAAAGATTGTTGTTTAGTTTCTTTTTTTTTTAAGTTATAGTTTTAAGTACAGAGCAAGGTGATAATACGTGGTCAACTTTGAACCGGTAACTTTCCTTAAAAAATCCGATAAAGCTAAATAAATAAATATTTCTAAACCGTTCCTTCATTAATTAAATTTTTAAAAATCAGCAATTCAATAAATATTTGAGGGATGTTTAAAACTACACTTTGAACTAAGGGAGTATTATTGGGATTACGACCTTTTATGGTCACAATGTAATTTATATCCAGACTGGTTGTCAGATAAATTATTGTTAAAACGTTCATTGACCGAGGCTTATTGCATTTTCATTGCTGGACTAAATACCTTACACAGATGAATAATTAATATTGTTTCCACTGTCAATTGATTTGAGTATATTATATACATTTACATATATCATATTGGATGTGTAATATATATTGCATTGCGAAATGAAAACAAAAATGGTATTTCAAAGGAAATAAAAAATGTTATTGAACTGGTGGTAAATTACTATATAACAGTAATTCCCTTGATAGTAAAAGCGATTGTTAATAAATTTTCACAAAATCACCAATAAATAACACTTTTTTCGAGGCCTTTCGCCAGCAATTTGTGTTGCCTGATGATGCCAGCTTTGCTGGCGAAAGGCCTCGAAAAAAGTGTTATTTATTGGTGATTTTGTGAAAATTTATTAACAACGAAGAATACCAATATCAACTCAATCTGAAATTTACAAGTAAAAGCGATATTTTTCTTTTATCCTGGGTTATTGACAGATGAAAGTGTTACCATGAGAAACGGATTATTTAATTATTTATACTTAGAATAATCGTTTTATTTACTTAATCATTTAATAGCTCAACTCGACCAAAGACAGTAAGTAGCATAAAATAAAAATATAGATTAATATAAATGTGCAATAATAAAATATTGTATATTTAATTGTGTTTTAAAAATTTTTTTTGATATCGTGATCTTGGCAGCGCATAATTGGTTATATTAATTTCACACTGTTAATATTTTATATTTAGTATAAGTTGATTTTGTTGTACCCCATTCTATGATCTAGGTAAAAATGTAGATAATTATTAAAGTAGATAAGTTTATTAGTTTAAGAACGTAGTTTTATAACATGTTTGTGTAGATGTAATTTAGTTTTTATCACTTGAAAAAGTTTTGGGTTTTACCAAATCGAAACGTCGTGATTGGTAATTTTCACGTAATGATGGCAAATGTCCAACTACCTTTGTCTCCCTCATTATATATTTTATAATTTATCTGTAAGTACTCATGTAATATACGTTATAATTATAATTCACGTTTAATAAAATTGACTAATTATTAATGAAATGTAAACAAACTAGTGTAGTTTGTAAATATATCTATTTATTTTGTATTAAGATTCACTTAGTCTAAGACTGTTTGCAGGACTCCAGTCACAAAGTCCCAGCCCAGTCGACTAAATGGAAAACTAACACCAAAACACTTTAGGATGGTATTGTTTCATCTCTCAAGGCGATTACTGTACGAGTGCTCTCTAGGAAATAACTGAATCAGAGTTAATTCAAAAATCAAACAAAAGAGGGTGATCTTTTCAAAGTAACATAAGTGCTTAAAGAAACATATTTCTATTAGCTGTTCCTTATGAACGTTAATATTTTGTATGATACGACAGTATTATTTTGTAATATAGCATTGCCAAATAAGACTTATTGTTGATTATTATGAGATATTTGGCAAGATTTTTGTAAGAGAATGGGAATTCTACAAAAAATCATTTTACGGCAAGTGCCAACATTCTATCATTTGGCTTGTGGTCAAGTTTCTGTCACTTTTAGTCATGAATAAGGCTAAGTTAAGGCCAAGAAACATGTTCTTAGTTTTCTCTACTGGTTCTTAATGGTAAAAACTTATAGGTAAGAACAAATATTCAAATTGTTAAAATCTCAACCATCGATATTTAATATACATGTATCTTATATTAATACGATTAACATTGTTTCTAATACTAAAAGATTTTCTCAATATGGAGTCCTAATTTTTTCGACAAATTATTTATCTAGATTTACTTAATTAGTTTACTTTATGAGTGTAACAATCTAGTCAATCGATCAAATACCTTAGCAACAGGAAAGCTACATAAAATATACCCATGAACAATAACCCTCCACCATAAAGAAATATATATACAGAGGTCGCTTCAATGGCAGTTATAGGTAGATTATAGCTTGAATACATCTTTATACATCTGTGATAATAATTGACTACGTTTATCTCTGATTATATGGGGGGGGGGAGAATAAGACAGGGACTGAAAACAATAACTTGACAAATATTTAGTGCACTGTCGGATGTGACGTATGCCCCTTTCTTCTCTGTGGTTCTACGCATAATATAGATTTTATGACCTTAATAAATTTATCTAATAGATAATTGAACAATAAAGGGTGCAGTTTCATTTAAACATTCAAACTTGTGTCATGTTAATAAGCATTGTATCGATAACCATAAACAACGCTCACATTAATACACAACTATTAGGGATTTTACGTAGGGATTTGTACCTGAAGATATACGATTTAGGGATTTATAAATCAATAAGTAGTATATTATGATACATCAGAACAGAATAACATTGATTTGAATTATTCAGTTATGCTGAATAAATGGGTCCTTTATGTAGATTATTTATTATTGTTTTTTTCGTAAATTAATAACGTATTTAAAAGCTACTATTTATTAAACAAATTGAGCTAGTATTTGTTAGTTTTTTTAATATTTCAATGTCAAATTATATACGTTTAAAAGTAGTAAACTACTGTAAACTGATATAAAAATTAAAAGACCATTTTTCTGTGTTCCCTAATTTAAAACATAAAATATTTTGAATAGGAAACTAGTTTGATTATGCTTATTATTGGTGTCATGACAGCTGTTTACACGTAGTATGAACTCCTAGATCCGGTAACGTGTTAATTATAATTATTAAAGAGCTTGACTTTTAAAATGTCACTTCCAAGTGACTAGTATTTTATCCAAATGAAGGGAGTACTTTGTGCTTTATTCCAACTATGAAAAAGCAACATTATATGTTGTCTGTTTTAGTGAAAAAAGCAACAAATCTCTCTAAATCATAAAATAAAACTTAAATTAAACTGCTACACAAATTTGCAGTACTTATTATGAAATATATTATTATAATTATTTTTTTTACAGTTCAGGGGCTATAATTGTTATAACATTTACATTTGAGGTAGTTTTACTTTGACATCCCACAGTAATATATTACAATATTCCATTTCCTTTATCTTTATCTATCAAAGTACATAAAAGATGATTCATACTACATTCAAGACTCTCCACTAGAAGCGCCACTGGTTAGTACTACTCAATGGCTGCTTGTTAAAAACAGTATATTATTAACCTTATGAAGCAACAAAATGTGAGGTACTTGCTAATACAAAATACTTTTCAGTTTATTTTAATGAAGAAAATATATATTTAAAGTATGTTTTTAAACGAAATACAAATTTTCTTTCTCCTTTTTCAATTAATTAGCGTTATATTTATTTAAAGAAACTTGAATAAATTAACGAATAGTTTACATCGGTAAATAACAAATATACTATAAAGATATTAACATATTAACATTACAAAATATTTTTATTCTAAATTAAATTTAGATTGTCCATAAATTTATTGGAAATTAAATTAGAAAATTATCTACACTACTCTAAATTATATCACTATAAGAACATGAACTAAAACCCCTTTATTACAGTTTACAATGAGACCTCGACAATTTTTAATAAATGTAAAATAAAAGGAATATAAAGAATATAAATCGAGTAATTACAAATGATTCAACAGTAAAACCCAGTTGTTTCCCATTTAAAACATGTGCAGGGTGTGTACAATGGATGGACAGTTGTTACCTTGCACCTTCCTTCATAATCCCCACTGGGACATCGTTCTGTAGTCCTTAGCCCTTTCTTTGATCTCGGCAGTTTTTAATTGGGAGATGGTAAAGAGAATAAATAAATGTTTTACGTCAGTGTTTATGCAGTTCAAAAAGATTAACTTCATAGTCTAATTTAACAAAACATCTGGCTTATATTAATTATTTTATAATTTTTAAGTTTTATTCATATGTTTTAGAGTATCCTTATAATGAATGACCAAGCAACATTGTTTATAGTAAATTGATGTTGAAACTAACAGCAAATGTTCAGTTAAATACACTTACTCTCGTGTCGTAAATTGTGTATACAATTTCTTCCCTGGCCTGGCGCTGTTTCATAAGTAAATCATGATACAAATACGAATCGATATACGATTTTGTAAATATAAACTGTTTACCATAATCACATAAGTAAATGTCTAATTTTTAATGACTACAAACTGACTACTAATGTCAGACAATCAAAAGAAAAATAAAATTAATTGTTTCAAAAGAACTATAAGAACTGAATTTGTATCAAAGAAAAAGTTTTCAACCTTCTATAATCTTGTGTTGAAACTGTGTCATTAGTTATGATATTATATAAAAATTTTAAATCAATCTGACAAAGGCTTTTACTACTGATGTTTCAGGTTTGGCATGTCAAATGACAACACAAAAAAACTGTACTTATGGAAGGCACGCTGGACTACATATGAAGTAGTCCAGACTACTTATCGATATATATATATATATATATATATATATATATATATATATATATATATGTATATATATATATATATATATAAGTAGTATAATACAACTAAGACTTTTCGAAAAATAAAATGACACATTTAACTGTGTTACTTTATATTTTGTAGTTATTATGATTTACCCACCTTAAAATCCGATTAAACAAAACTTATTGGTGGTTATTTCTATTTATCTTTCAAACCGGCCTATTTATTAGTTTAGTTATGACACCAGCCACTTAAGCCTAAGTTCTAAGATTAATAATTAATTATAAGTTCGCTCTTTGGACAGTAAAGTCATCACTATTATGTCTGTAAAATCCATGAAGTTTTATAAACATTTTGTAATTTCACCATCATACTAATAAATTGGTTTTATTTACTAAAAGAAGGTCACAACTTACATACATTTGCATACACGAGAAAAACACTTATCCGTTAAGCAGAATGTCTGTACATAAGTTAATCATTACTGTACAATCACAGCCGAGAGCTAGTAAAACTGGGGTCTAAAGATCTTTACATTAAATATGCACTGTTCAACAGGTACATTAATGATATACAAACACAGCTCGCATTCTCTCAGAAGAAACAGGCTGTTTAAGAAGCATAAATAATTGAAAACAAACAATCCTTAGGACAAGAAAGCATTCTCCTCACGTATCCAAAGAAACAACAGATGTTTTTGTTGTTCGCTAATTTCCTTAACAAGTCCTGAAGTACTTAAGGAAAACATTTAATGAAGTTGTGAAAGAAAAACATTAAGGAAAATATATGTATTAGTCATAGAGAGAAATACATTATCAGTAAATATTCATTTTTATAATTTAAATAATGAATATATTGTAGTTGGGCATTATACTCTCTATTAACTTACCTGTATAGTTACAAATCAAAATTAATCATTTACATCGAAACTCTATATTTTATACAAAATTAGGGGTTTATTTTATTATAAACTATTTACTACAAAATTAAAATACTGTTCGATGACTGGCTGGATAATGGTTATATAAAACAAAGGAAAGCTCTTTGTTGTAGATGTTAGTTACAGTGTTAAAATACAACTGTTACGTTTTATAAAATCAAATAAAACTATTATATTTTTATTGAAATTATGAATGTATATTTTATAGTCATACAATCAAAACTCCTTCTCTAGCCTTTCAAAAATGATGTGGAAGCTTACATTGGTTTTTATATTATATTAATAAATAAACTGGTTATAAACCTATATTGAAAACCTACTCTCTGTGGTCTATAATTTTGTTTGATTGTATAATAAAGTTTCTACTAGGTTTTTGAGTTTTAATTTAAAACTGACAGAGGTGACTGGTACACAAAATGTTGATATTGCTTGGCCTAGTAAAAATACGTTTTATTGCAGATGACGTCACGTGAATATTGGGCAATGAGAAACTCAAATTCTTCATGTATTTAACGTAAATTAATGTAATTGAACCAAAACATGTCACATCGCTAAAATTCACATAAATATATGATTTTATAATAATGAAAGACTCCAGGCTTTAACTTGGACGATAAACTCATGATGATACGTTTTTCGGTAGCATACTTGTTAGGATACTCTAAATTAATGTTTTCTAAGCACAAGTTGTTTATGAAAAAAGTAGTTATTTTTACTAATTAATATTAAAATAAAATAAAAAATACTTCTTGATCTCAGTGCTGTGGAATTTACTTCGAGGAACTAAGAACATTTCCAAGAATGCCTGTATTGTTCTATAAGTATTCGACCATTTATTCGTTGGCTTAGGGTCAAATCTGTCTGCCGTTAAATATAGGTTAGGGGGGGGAGTTTTTTTTTTTTTTCAAACCCTTTCCTAATAATAACTTATAGTATTCAGGCTTTATATATCTTACTTATATAAGATAAAATTTAGTTTTACTTCCCATTGTCATTTTATGAGTATTTTCTCCTGTTAGTTGTATGGAAATGTTTACAACATAACTGTGTATACCCTTAAAAAGATCAAATTACTTGTACTAAATAATTACGAAAAATAACGTTCAATTTTATAAATTATAGTTACTATACAATCTCTTTAATTGGTACATTACAAAATAAAACATTACCCACTAGATCAAATAAACTGGGAACATACAAGTGCGTGAACTTTATTCAACAAGTGAAGTATTGAACCTTGGCTCAGTTGAGGATTCGAACGTATTACATTGTATTCCTTAGTACGATGGTATTACATGTATTACCATGGTACGAACGTATTACATGGTATTCCTTAGTACGATGGTATTACATGTATTACCATGGTACGAACGTATTACATGGTATTCCTTAGTACCATGGTATTACATGTATTACCATGGTACGAACGTATTACATGGTATTCCTTAGTACGATGGTATTACATGTATTACCATGGTACGAACGTATTACATGGTATTCCTTAGTACGATGGTATTACATGTATTACCATGGTACGAACGTATTACATGGTATTCCTTAGTACGATGGTATTACATGTATTACCATGGTACGAACGTATTACATGGTATTCCTTAGTACGATGGTATTACATGTATTACCATGGTATGAACGTATTACATGGTATTCCTTAGTACCATGGTATTACATGTATTACGATGGTACGAACGTATTACATGGTATTTCTTAGTACCATGGTATTACATGTATTACCATGGTACGTACGTATTACATGGTATTCCTTAGTACCATGGTATTACATGTATTACCATGGTACAAACGTATTATATTGTATTCCTTAGTACCATGGTATTACATGTATTACCATGGTACGAACGTATTACATGGTATTCCTTAGTACCATGGTATTACATGTATTACCATGGTACGAACGTATTACATTGTATTCCTTAGTACGATGGTATTACATGTATTACCATGGTACGAACGTATTACATTGTATTCCTTAGTACCATGGTATTACATGTATTACGATGGTACGAACGTATTACATGGTATTTCTTAGTACCATGGTATTACATGTATTACCATGGTACGTACGTATTACATGGTATTCCTTAGTACCATGGTATTACATGTATTACCATGGTACGAACGTATTATATTGTATTCCTTAGTACCATGGTATTACATGTATTACCATGGTACGAACGTATTACATGGTATTCCTTAGTACCATGGTATTACATGTATTACCATGGTACGAACGTATTACATTGTATTCCTTAGTACGATGGTATTACATGTATTACCATGGTACGAACGTATTACATTGTATTCCTTAGTACCATGGTATTACATGTATTACCATGGTACGAACGTATTACATTGTATTCCTTAGTACCATGGTATACATGTAATACCATGGTACTAATGAATACAATGTAATACGTTAGTACCATGGTAATACATGTAATACCATGGTACTCAGGAATACCATGTAATACGTTCGTACCATGGTAATACATGTAATACCATGGTACTAAGGAATACCATGTAATACGTTCGTACCATGGTAATACATGTAATACCATCGTACTAAGGAATACCATGTAATACGTTCGTACCATGGTAATACATGTAATACCATGGTACTAATGAATACAATGTAATACGTATTACCATGGTACGAACGTATTACATGGTATTCCTTAGTACCATGGTATTACATGTATTACCATGGTACGAACGTATTACATGGTATTCCTTAGTACGATGGTAATACATGTATTACCATGGTACGAACGTATTACATGGTATTCCTTAGTACGATGGTAATACATGTATTACCATGGTACGAACGTATTACATGGTATTCCTTAGTACGATGGTATTACATGTATTACCATGGTACGAACGTATTACATTGTATTCCTTAGTACCATGGTATTACATGTATTACCATGGTACGAACGTATTACATTGTATTCATTAGTACCATGGTATTACATGTATTACCATGGTACGAACGTATTACATGGTATTCCTTAGTACGAGACCTTAGCTAATGAGCTACAACGCTGGTATACTACTTACTACAATTTGCCAAAGTGTAATAGTAATTTCAACTTCCTATAATACTATAGACGATAAACTCATGAACTGATTTTTATATTGCCTAAACAAAAGAATAAATAAGTCCAAAAAAATTTAAGAGAACAGTGAAGGCACCAAATTTAATGATGTTCTCCAAATATGTCTGCTTTCTTGAAATTTTTTTGAAATCCTGACTGTAAAACAAATATTTTTTTCTTAATCCATACTTACTTAAAAAATTAAAATAATCCGTACAATATAGCCAAATGTATAATATTAATTTTTGATGCATGAACATATATTATAAACAAAATATGCCTACAAGTCCTCATTGCAACAACAGACAATAATCAGTTCATAACAACAATAGAAAGTGGTTACAGTGATAACCCCTCAACTAATCTCTTAATTCAAAACAGAAAAGTAAAGACAAAAAAAAAAAATGATTATATCACAATGTTGTATACGAGGGTTATTCAATGATTAAATAAATAAATTGGTCTGGAGAAAAGATAGTACGCATAGTAAATTTGTTTCATTACTTTGACATCAATCGGTAGAGTTATAATCAGTGGATGGATCAATATCATTCTCTATGCCTTCAAAATAAAGTTGAACGATGAAAATACCACATTTTTTAAAGCGTTCTGTGATTTGTAGTTTGATTGCTGGTCGTGATCCTGATTAATTTTCTTCCACCAGATATTTGACAGACCCTAGTGCTCTAATGTGGCACATCTCGACCGATACATAATTTATGTTGATACCTGTCAGAAGAACGTAAACCTACTTAAAGATTTTACGTTGTATTAATGAACAGGTTGGTTGGAGATGTTGTTTTATTGTTAATGATATCATTATCAGATGATGAGAACGTAAAGCTGTCAAGAGTAACTAATGAAGTACACAATAATTGTTGCTGTAAGTGAAGAATTTCGGCTTAAGACGTTTATTTCTTTACATTCTATGTTCACTGATAATTACAAACCAATAGCTATATTAGTGACTAAAAGCTAGTGCTACATAGCTATTAAGGTTGTTTTCATAGAATGTTTTTCTAATAATAATAAGTTATAAAATAATAAAAGTAGTTTCTTTTTAGATTTGACATTAAAAACAATTATGTAGTGTGGGCTGATCGTGGACTTATATAGTCAATATTCATCCATTTATCACATTAAAAAATAGTTTTTTTAATTAGCATAGTATGTGTTGGTACATATACAGTACAAGAAAAAACATTATTATACAATAAGCTGGGTTATACTTGATACACACATTAAAAATATTTCTTAAAATGGGGTTGAACAAACGACAACAAGCTGCAATGTTAACATACCTCTTTGGCATCCCTTTAAAATGTATCAAATGAATGAACGATATCTTATTTAGTCAAAGACTCTTAAATATTACTTTTAACCAATAAAAAAGGTGGCAGTTTGAATTTTTAAACATAAAAGAGCAATATCATATTTCCTTGTTTTTTTATATATTTTAGTTTAAAACTCTTAGTATTGAATGTATGTAACTATATTGTTAATAGATTTTAAATATGTAAGCAGTTACAATTATGATCGCTTATGTTGTTTGTTGAAATTTTACTTTAAAATAAATAATTAATTATGGATGGCTTGGCCTATGCTATGGTGAAACTTTTCAGGTGCCCTTTTGCATCTTTGAATAGAACAGTTTAAATATAATTGTTCCTCGCTTACTGTCAATAATATTTTTAACTAATAATGCAATTAATTCTCTTTAATATAAAACCCAAAAATATAACATCAGATGACTGAAATTCGATGTACAACTTATCAATACCTTAAATAGTTATACACACACAAAAATTTGAAATAGGTTAGTAGATAAATGTCTTGTAGTGAGCTGGGAAAATGTATATAAACGAAATGTGGTAAGGAACTAACAACCAACTTTGAAAAAGTGGCAAACAGGTCGTTCCAATAGCCTCACATTTCACTGTAGCTGAACGTACTACTCGCCTTATGCTAGAAAATTGGAATAGAGAAACGTAACTGCGATTTCTACTTCCAAACTTCCATTTACCGATGTGAACTTATAGTTTTATGGTAAGTTTAGTTGTTCTTGTTTTAAAATAAACAACGAGTTTTTTTATGAATAGTAGTAAAATAGAAAGTAAGCAACATTGTTAGTATTACATCAAATTTATTGACTAACCAAGCAATGATACTGTAGGTAATTTATTGTAATATGTTATATTATAGGGTTATATTATTTGGACTATCTTGTCTAAATTATTAACTGTAAAATACTCTTAGTTCATTTGATATTTAGTTTAGCTTACATTGAGTATACATACATAGTACATAGTAATAGGTAAATAAAAAGTGTTCACCTAATAAAAATATATCATTTTGTGTGTTTGCCGACACAAATATTGCAGTAATTTAGGCTTAATTATCGTAGCATTTTTAAATTGAACCAATTACTGTATATGTCAATAAAATGATTAACACAGTCCTTTAAACTCTCGTTAGTACGGTTTGGTTGTACTCATGATTGCAGTTTCCCAAACACACATCACTTATTGGACTGTATACGAGACCAAACGACAATTAATGTTGACTAATTAATTAGGTTCATTATTAAACAATTTTTGTAGTGATTACGATAACACAATTTGACATTACCGACAGGAACGGAAATCATAATTAGCTAAAATTTCTGAAATAATCAATACACAATCGTACCTGCGAAATTATAACTCAAATACATAAATAATTGTTACATTTTTCATAGATAGTTTCTTAGGAAGCGTATACATTTTTTATAGAAAAAAATTCAAGTGAACGTGACACATTACAAGTGTACTTTAACATAAATACAAAGTGTACAAATACTATGGCTATTGATTTCATTAAACCACAATAATCTTCGTCAGACATGAGGGATTTACTAAGGAACATTTGTCATAGTCGGGAATCTCATGATGATTGGCTGGAATCACCAAAACAGTGACAACTGAAATACTAAAAAAAAACATTTTAAATTTAAAAAACAACTTAAAACTTAGCTGATTTGTTTTGGTTGCTGCTTATGTTTTCTTATTCGCTGGAAATAAATTATGAGAGCCTATTTTAGAATAAAAATCAATATTCTGTCAAGTTTGTTAGAATTCTTCCAATTAAAAAAAAAAAAAAAAAAAACATACCATTACTTCCACATGCATTCATAGCTGACCTCTTATTACTAACATATTTGAAAATAAATATTTGCTGTTATGTATTGCATTTAAACCGTGGTTAAAAATCACCTGATATTTTGCTTTATTTGACCATTCAGTTGTTTCATGTTCAATACCACTCAACGTGTATGGGTGGGTGGATAGGTCTTTCGAAAAGACCAGCACTTATTTACAGTAAAAGAAACAAATTATTCAGATTTTTTATGGGAAACGATAATAATGACAACTTCAAAAATGTAACTAGTTTTACCAAACCAAAATCCACAATTATACTAAATAAAGCAAAACGTGTAATAATTGTGAGAAAATAAAAATTTTAAGTATTTACAATAAACACAAAATATAGTTCTAATCATTAAAACTATGAAATATTGGAATATTGAGAAGTTTAATGCTTTTATTTTAAATGATACAATATGTACTGTCTCACATATTTTTTACCATAAATAAATTGGGGCGTAAAGGATTGTTTTTTTAGAATAAGGAATTGTTATTTTATTTTAAAAAAGAGCAGCAAAGGAAGTAGGTCAAACTCTTGTTTACCACCTTCGTTTAATCAACTCTATACAAAGTAATATTTAAGATAAAAAACATTATTTCACTGGTATCTCTAGGAGAACTGTTTTCTTAAAAAAAAACGTACAGTATTATTAATAATTATTTATTTACAAACTAACTACGAATAATTCAAATTATTTCGTTATTCATATTACATTATAATAATTTATATTTATAATGTTTAAGCATATATATACACGTATATCTAAATTTCAATAACCACAATTTGGGATAGAACATCTATAATGTTTTTAATTTTTCTTTTTTTTACCAAGTGAGATATTTATAATTTCGTTGTAGCAAAGATCATATCGTACAAGTTTAAAAAATAATAAATATTTAAATAGTTATCTTTAATGCCCCTATAACAAACATATAAGTAATTAGTCACCAACAAATATTGAAAAAGAATATTTATTTCGATTTCATACGTTATTTTATGAATTTCTATTTATTGTTTGACTTTGGGCCGTGAGCTCTTTTCAACTTATATTATAAAGTATTCATTAATTTACAGCTAATTTTGGTAGTTAAATCAGAACATTCTGATCTAGTAACTTATTTATACTGTATATATTTAATAAGAAAAAGAAGTAATGTATCTGATTTCATAAGTCCAAAAATGTATTCAATTTCGATAAATAACCTAAATATCAAATTTGTTGTATCCTTATTTTACAAAAGTTTATTAGTTTTGAAATATTAAAGTATTAATCCTCAATATTTTTTTGGCACAACATTTCCCTAGACTTAATTCAAAAGTCATATGACGGATAAAAATAAACTGTTTCAAAAGTCTATGGTAGATAGGTTGTTTTAGGTCAAGGCATAAATATCAAAATTATAAAATCGAATGAAGAAAGACCAATACTTTATTCACAGTTAATTTTAGAATGACGCCTTTTTTACATTTAACCTAATAAGTGTTGGACTGTAACAAAGAGTAATAATTATGAATATGATTCAAATAATATACTTTAAAAAATGTCTCTTCAATTAAATAAGTAAATATCTAATTGTATTTTTAACGCAACAACAATTCAATTGCAATAACCAAAACACATAAGTAAAAATATTATGTTTACAAGACTAACAAGCCTGTGGCCTGATGGTGAATCAAACATCAAGGAATAACAACATTATGATTTATAGATTATATTTAAAAATATCACAACGAAAGTAGCATCCTGCAAGGCTTTTACTACAAGCTTTCTATTTAGGAATGCAACTCACTAAAATGTTACATCAGATTATAAATAGATTAGAGTTTCCACCAAACTGTCAACAAAAATGATCGTCAGTATCAACATTTATACGGGATGAATTACATTTATTTAATTAACCAACGTAACCTATATTTTTAACCTTCATAAACAATTAATTACCACAGTCACTTGTACACTAAGATGTTAATAAACTTTAACTTCTTAATAAATGTTAAGGAGTTAAAATGTTAACTAATAATGTTAACTAATAATAAAATGTTAACTTCTTACACTCATTAGACATAAAATGGCTCAACTATTAGGATACGATTCTATTAGGTAGGCAAATTGCAATCAGAGTGTCCACTTAAAATTTAATTCAGTCCTAGCTATTGAGAGACGAAATTTTAATGGAGAAAAACTATAGACTTACTTCATTTATAAAAAGATTTTCAGCACCAACAATTATACAGTGTTAATTATATTAACTTCATTAACGGTACTTGTAGGCTCTTATGACAGTCTAAATACTACAATGTCCCTGGTATTCTACAATGTACAATGATAATTAATTGACTCTCATTAACTTCTTAAACTCATTAAACATATGATGAAGTTAGCGTTATTTATGATTCCAACAGATATGAAAATGACATCCAGTACTCATTTGCTACTGAGAGAAGTATTTTAGAGCCACTTTTGCACTAATTAACACTATTGGGTTATTTAAAATGTATTATAGTTTTATGACTCAGAAATGATTGCACTCAAAATCTCGATTACTAAATCAAAGTTGACTAATTAGAGAGTTTAATAAACCAAGAATAATGATCGATATGCTTGCCCAATAAACCGTTGATAAATGTTTGTAATTGATAATTATTCGTTTTGGTAAATTCATATTCATTTAATTTATATTTGATTTTCTGATGAGGATTTATTCTTTTCAAACATTTATATTAATTAAATTACGTACAACTATTCATTGTATTTGTAAACTGTTACTTTATCTAAATAAATATATTTCTGAGTTATTGCACATATTATTTAAAATGTTAAAATCCTGCAAAACCATAGTTGTCATTAAATATAAAACTGTTTCTAAATTGTCTTTCTTGGTTAAATCACTTTTTAAACAAAGTGAACTAAATGTAAAGCTTATATTTTTATATTCTACATAGTCTAGTTTTTGTCTTTAAAATATCAAGCAATCAATGTATTTTTCAATGATTCCAAGTCAATATTTTAAACTTATAATATGAATTATAAATTTTAAAACATAATTTTTAAGCAAGACTAGATTTTTTATCACATTTAGGACATATCCCACTGAGGGGAGAAAAATATCTTAAATAATAATAATATATATTTATTCCTTCCATATATGTACAATAATTACAGTATATGTGTTAGGAATTTCGAGCCATCAGTTCAAGTAGGCGATGGCTAGCACAGACTTGCTTTGCAAGAACAACGGTCTTATCAGTTCGATGATTATCACTTGACTCTGGGTGGTCACTCCAGTATGAGTTCGTCCATTAAAAAAATTAGAGATTAAGTAGAAGTTTATATCACATTACATACCTTATTCCAGGCTTTTTTTGCACACCGTGTGTAATCTTGTCTGAAAAACTTTCGCGAATTGAAACACTCATGTAGAAATATTAATACAGTACAAGTGAACGTCACACAATAGAAATATTAAGTTATAACATGAAGTTATAAAATCTTTAGTGCTGAAAAAGCTTTACATAACCTACGTATACTAAAAGGTATAAGAAATGTTTTATGTTTTTAGAGAATGTTTGAATTATAAAAGTGCTACGTTTCACCCCTTACGAGCATTCCCATTGCAGTCACTGGTTCCACTTAGCAAAGTTTTTGGATTTACTTTTGCAAGGTACAAAATGTCCCAAGAGTGGCTGAAAGTCTCAATCACAAACTAATCTGAAAAGGAACAAGGTATTTAAATGCATAACAAGAAAAAACTTTACGCCATTATTCTCAAACTCCCTTTCGTTTAAATACCCTGGGAATTCCAGAGTTTAAATAGTTTATTTAAAATTATGAACGCATTGGTTGTTTATTTTAACGAACTTTTGTTACCTCATTTGTTTTTCTATATTATATGTTATTTTTGTAATTTGTATTTTAAACTTTCAGTAATATAGCAAAATAAAGAACGACTTAAGAGTATCAATCAATCATACACTTTGTTTGCGATAGTATGTATGTATGTGTATGGACGCTTATAAATTAATTCTGAAATTGTATTTGATATAGGGTGAATTCATTTATATGTGTCATCATATAAGATAATTTACCCTAGTTTCATGTATGTCTGTATATATGTCCGTCATAAAAAAGGATGTCTTATTCTACCAGGCAAAGTTAGGGCTAAGAAGACCTCTCTAACACTTAACTTGGGGATTAACGACTTAATGGTGAATTCCAAACCACTACCAGGTACAGGGCAGGCGGGCTGCGTGCAGGGACGAGATCGCTCGGATGGTCACCCATCCAAGGGACAGCCAAGCTTGATTATTCATATGGAGTCATTTGTAAAGTAGGCTTCACTTGCTGCACTCAAGTAGGTATAATATCACAATATACACTCGTACATTGAAACCTTAGTGGGTGCTTAGTGTTGTTGTGGGACATACTTTTTCTCTTCGTTCATTCTAATTTTTCTTACGACAATTATACCTAAAACTATTGCAGTTAGTATGTTGACAATGTTTTGAAATACGTAGACATTTCTTTTTTGTTATTTTCAGTCTGAAAACCTAATAATACATGTGATTATTACCAGAGTAATTTTTTCTAAAATATTTATGTGAATATGTTGAATAAAATTAGGCCTAGTATTTTTTACAATATTAAAATATTTTCTATTTCCGTTCACTTATATTTAAGTATAAATAAATGTTAAAATACTCAATACTACAGTAAAATAATTTATTTTTTGGACGTATTTTTCCTACAATGTAAGAAGCTTATATACTTAAATAATTTACCCAGCAAAGAACTCAAAGAAGAAACGTTCACATAAAGTTTTTCACAATTATTATGTCAAGAGAAGTCTTTTTTCTTTAATTAACTAAATGACAATAACAGATTTATCAATAAAACCAAAATAACTTTATTATAAGTTATTTTAATCCTCAACATTCAAGAAAAAGAGTAATAAGTACATAAATTGCAAATAGGTAATTAAATTTGTGTTTAAGGAAACTGACTATAGAACAAAATTCTTGTTTAAATCTTTGATTTATTATCAAAATTTTAAAAACAACGGTTCCCCATTTATTTATAGAGAATACCATTTTTGAAATTCCTTAACCCTAAAATCATCCGCTTGGATAAAAAAAAGTTAAAGGTGCCTTATTTAACAAGGTTAAGTCAAGTCTAGAAACTACTCTCTAACACTTAACTGCTTCAGGTGAATTAAAGTTGTTTAGAAAATGTAAGAACTAACGTCTTGAGCTGACTTTACATGACGGGGTAAGGGTTAAAATCTATACTTTGCTATTCATTGGATTGTTTGGTAAATGCTTATCCGTGCACATATCTACTTAAATATACCTGTACAAACAATTGATTATTTAACATAATAACATGTGTGACATTTATTAAATAGTGAAAATATCAAATAAGTAAGAATATCATAGGACTAGTTCTGACCTAGTAAGATTTATGCCAATATAACGGTATTACCATTTCATTGTCAAATGAGTAATTGCAGAACCTTTGTTTTGTGTTACTAACGACAGGAAATGAAGCAACTTCCTTCCTCCCTTTGGAAACGAATGGGAAAACGTCCGTATTGTCTAATGTGAAATATAACCGTTTATAACGTAACCAGATTGTTTTCCAGCTATGTTATTAATTAGAAAGCAAAGCAGAATCAAACATCATGAAACATAAAATAATAAACTCCAAAGGTATTACATCAATATCAAAGCAGATGTAACAAAGATATTATAAGATTATCATAGGAATCTATTAAAAACTATTTTATCTTTATGTTGATTGCACTAAGCCTTTTTTAGTTACTAATAAGAAGCTTCATTTCAAAATAAAACGATATTTCTGTACTCTCTTGCAACATTTTTGAAAAAAATTTAATATTGTGTGAAGGAAATGAATTTATACTTTACTATTGTTTACGATATAATTAACTACATATACAAAGAATATTTAAAGGTTTATTAAATTTTTAAAGTGAACCAGTCCTTCGGATCATTTTAGATGTATTAAAAATACTGTTAAAGATTTATTAAATATCTCAAAATTTACGCACATACATCTTTAGACTATGACAAACTAGACTGGTTTGAATGTCATTTAATTACGAAATGAATAGTATTAACTTTAGTGAAATATTAGTTCATAAATGAATTATTTTAATATTATTTGAATTGGTTAGTGATAAAGTCTTCTACTCTTGATGAAAACTGCTGGAAAATTTGGTAATATCCAACACCTGGAGTGTCATTTTGTCCAATAGGAGTCCTTGTAGTTTATTAATTCCATCCTGCTCACCCTTTTTCAAAAAATATAGATTTTTTTATTTTATGGACTTTAATTAAGTTATGTATAACGAAAACAACATAGTTTTTTACCTAGAAATATCTTATTACATATTGGAAACGTTTAAAAGTCCTATAATTTTACTTAATAAAGTAATATTTAAAGACTTTTTTTATTCTATAGTATTATCTATTTACTGATTTAGTTATATTTATATTAGGACAAAATATACAACACAAAGCAATCATTCGTTTTACAAGTTCGTGGTGAGTTCATCCTGTGAGTGTCGTGGTTCGTGGTTCCTGGTCCCACGTAAGTGGAGGATTGGGAAAATCAAACGCTGTTGGTATAAGTTGAATAATTTTTCTATATTTTAACCTGGTCTTTATTTTTAAACTTTTTATATTTTTAAACCTTACGAAAAATGGAAAATATAAATTTTTTTAAATTTATTGATGTAGGTACTTAAATTGTGGGGAATTTTTCCCTGATCACGAATATCATAAGGTTTTTACATTCGAACCATAATTAAGCACGCTAGCTCCGGAAATGTGCAGATTTCAGTAAGGTTAGATTCTGTTGGGTTAGATTAGGTTTTGGTAACCTGTGTTAAGTTTGTTAGGTTTATTTAGGTTATGTTACATTTGGTTAGGTTAACTTGAGCTAACGTAATATAACCTAAACAAATCTAACCCAACATAACATAACTTTATTAGACCTAGCTTAAGCTTAATAAACTAAACATAACCTAATATATCCTATCAATACCCAACCTAGTCATATCCTGATAGAATGTAACCTTACTGAAATCGGCACATTTCCGACGATAACGTTCTTAATAATTGTTTGATTGCAAAGGCCTTGTCATATTCGTAATCAGGAAACAATTTCACATAGTTTGATTACGTAAATTTCTATATTTACGAAAAAAGATTTTTCCGTTTTTCATAACTTTCGTCATTTTTTCCGCAAAAAAATATGTATATATTCTTGTTTCTTAGCTATGTATTTGATATGGACAAAAATAATTGTCAGCCAAAAATTCCACAAGGTCCCTGTTCTAATTAGTTAGCAAAGAACGTATATGGTTTGTAAATATAATGGTGAATCCATGTAGAGACGCCTGAATTAAGGAACATCTCGCAAAGATGGTGATGTATGTACATACATACATTACATGTATGTACAAATAACGATACCGTATTTAAGAAGACGTATATGCATTGAAAAGGTAATGATATATTCAAGTAGATACGCCTGACTGAAGGAACGTAAATAGCTTGCAGCGTTGATGGATATTTTACTGCAGATATCCATATTTCAACACGTTCAAGGTATTCAATAGAGGCACATAGCAAGATGGAGCTGTATTCAAGTACAACCGCCGTACTTAAAGATCATAAACGTCTTGCAAAGAGGGGTTTGTATCCAATTAAACACACCGAACTTAGAATATGTTGATATTTTACTGCAGAGATTTATGTATCGTAACGTAAAAGGTATTCAGTCTACGCCACAGAGAAGGAGAATGGTCTTGTATTGTAAGATTTAGAGAAAACGTGCACCTTTTCAATAATAACAATCTTTTGATTAATACCTTACTATGACGATAGCATTAACCGTCTTAACGGCGTATATTATGAGAGATTAATTGCAGTTTCGTTATTTGGTACTTGGTGGAATTTCGATGGATTTAAATAAAACATTTTTACTAATTCCACAGTTTTTAATTTTAGATTAATGCATTTTCGCCAGTTACGGCATCTTCAGATCATAATAACAAAATTGTACAAAAATATAAAACATATGTTAAAAAATATACAATTTGTAAATATTAAATAACATTGATGGATAAGTAGTTAAAATTTAAAAACAAGGTTTTGAATTATTTAAGTTTTTTTCTAGTTCATTTCTAATTACAGGTAAAAATATATTATTAAAATTAACAGATGGTTGAGAAGTATATTCATCTTTTTTTAATGCCATGAACGCACTTTCAATTTTATTTCTCTTTTTCCAAGATTTTTCTTTATATATAATAGACGATTCTTCAATTTTTATATTATGCTTTTTATCACTAGCATGTTCAACTAATTTTGATTGTTCAGTATTTTCAGTTTTAAAATTATAAATATGTTCCTTTATTCTTGTTTTAACAGGTATTGATGTTTGGCATTAATTAATTGCATGTATTTCTCAGGCAGCTCAAATAAAGTTCCCATCCATTCAGGACATAAGTTTTTCCAGATAAACTAGCCTTTAAATATGTAGTTTTATTTTTCTCGTCATTTTATAGTGCAATATCGTTCAGATAAATAAATAAACTATTAACTTACACAACTAAACAGAGAGTTGTGAGCTGTAACTTACAATTAAGTACAAAATGTTAAGTTAGTAATTTTCTGTTGATTGAAATATACTAGGAAAGGAATTCCTTGAACGCCTGTAAGACGCATTGACAGTATCTATTGGGTAATGTGTGGCGGGAAGTCGCAGAATAATGTTCAGGCGTATTGTCCACGTCCACTGAGCCGGACGCTTGTATTTTGTCTTGTGAATAGTTTTTTTATAACGAATTGAATTTTTGAAGTTAAACTTCTTTGCACCCGTTAGACACTTTGGGATGGGATGTTGGTCGAGAAACCGCGTCACGCTGAAAAGTAAGAACAAATTTTTAAGAACTATCGATTAATCGATTGTTAATCGAAGAAATTACTGATAATGATAATATAGGTGTATAATATAATAATGAAGTCACGTATAATATATTGAAGATAAATATATTGAATAATATTGAAAAATGTCTTATATTTCATTTATATATCCTGTCTGTTTGTGTGCGTGAGTGGGTGTATGAGAATGGCCAAAGAAGTATAACTTCCATCGTGTGGTCCGACGCACACCCAATTTTTTTATTATATCGAGTTTCAATTAGAACCAATGTTCTGGTGCCATACGCAGATTAAATATTTTTGGTATTGTTCAACGTACAGAAAATGTTTAGTTCAATAAAGATAAGTTAAGTGTAACCCAAACATGTAAAAACAAAATATTGGAGTTTATAAATTATAAATGATTGTTTAGCGGATGAGTAGAGGTTGAGTAATGCAGCTTTTTTGGTTGCTGAATAGCTCCTTAGTTTTTTGATAAGTTTAAAATAATAAAATTTTTATAACATTAATAATCTGGTAATATAATACATGAGAAGGTGTCAGGCCTAAAAACCCATAAAAAATCAGACCTAATATTATTATAATTATTTTTTTGGTGTATTTTTTTGGTCGCCCATTAACTGAGCGAAGATTACCTTAATCGAGCGAAAGCCCTCGAAGGGCCCCCAAAAACGTGCCTTAACTGAGCGAAGTCCAGTCCAGGTATATGCGAGTTGTCGGGACAAGGAATGTTCTTGCTTATGTAGCATCATATCCCACCCGCATACCAGAGGCGGTCAACCACCTGGCTCCGGCACGCGCTACCTAACCTAACCTGCTATGTGAATGTTCATAGTCAAAGAGGGCCGCCGGTTCGCTCAGTTAAGGCACGTCTCTGGGGGCTCCCTGGAGTGCTTCGCTCAGTTCAGGCACCCAGGCTACTTGACTCAAATCACTTCGCTCAGTTAAGGCCCGACCATTTTTTTTAATGGGGCCAGGCATGTTTGCGAACTTGCAAAGTCATAGGAATTCGATTATTGGCCCTTGAGCTTCACTGGCTAGGTTAATTAATTGACTAAGCTTAATTTATTTTGCTAGGTTTCAACGTAGCTCAGTAAGTACTGGATCTATTGACTTCTTATTCATATTTATCCTCCATATATTCAAACGGTCACTGGGTGATCATAATAATAATAGTAAATCTTTCATTGCATTATCTTCAGAACTCAAAGTATTGAGTTTTCGTAATCTTAAGCAGTCTAAATACTAATGAATCCGTCCACTCGATCTATTTCAAATTCCCCTTTAAGTACATAAACTTTTGTTTAAACATCCGAATTCCCCATTCATTCAACAATCATAATGCCTCAAATTACTTCGGCTTTTTTTATATTAATATTAAAAGTCTATGGCTCCATCCAAAGTCCAATTAAAAGCAAAGGACTCTATAAAATGATAGTTGGTACAAATATTATTTTAAACAGTTCTTAAATACATTAGGCACTGTAGTATATTTCATAAATTCAGGCCGAGTGTTAATTATATAAACACCAACCTGTGAGGGCAAGTGTTCGTAGACTTGACGTCTTATGATGTCCAGTTCGATATAAGTCTCGGCTTCTCATATGACTGATAATTTTGGACATGTCTGCACCTTGTATGAGAAGCATAAACATGCAATATGTTGCTACTTCTAAAATAGAGATGCAAAGCAATGTCAGGAGATTTTACTGAACGGTGGCCTGCTCGACTTATTGGGAATGCAAGTCAAGTTCGACTTTGGTATACGAATATTCGAATGAATTATTTACGTTTTCAAGTTGAACTTTATCTATTACGTCTCTCAGACTTCCTTCTAAATCCATTTACCGTAAACAAATGTTTAAAAAATTAGACTTTTTTAAATTTGTGTTAAGGTTGTTCTTGAAACAAAATTGAATAAGTTTGTTCAACGCCATGAATACACGAATGTGGCTATTTCTAGTGATTTTCCGACAGTACAACAATATGATTGCGATCTAAGACTTGGTTTCTAATAAAACAACGCAAAAGTGAAATAATAATCACTATAAAACACTGCTAGTACTTGTTTTTTTGTTTTTTATCACGTTACGTTTATAATAAATAATGCAGGTTAAAATATGTATATCGTACGAATTAAAAATGTATACGACTTTCATTTAAGAGTTCTAAACATACTGTATAAATGCACTAATTGTGCTGAACGAAAAACTAAAAGAAATGCTTTACCATTCGGTGTCCGGTTGGGAGTACGAAATTCTACTTTTATAGTTTTATGCCACCCCTAAGGTGATATAACGTGACTTACAACCGGACAAGTTACGCCCCAGGATGACGTATAAAAATAATAGAGACAGAGTACAAATATAAAATATGTCATCTCATCTGAGATGAATTGTTTGATAGTTAAAAGGATTTGTGTACCATATTATTTATTCCACATGAATATCTAACAAAAATGATAGATAGGAATTTCTTATTATGTATCTAACGAACACGAGAATTCAAAAACCAGCGAAATATGTCTCTAAGGGTGTTCCATAACAAATTACTTTTAGATTTTCACAATCACAAAAAAAGTTTAAAAAGTCGTACATAACTCATAAGGAAATTGGGTAAAATATATTATTAAAATTTTGAGCGTGTAGTATTCAAAAGATAGACTAACTAACCTTGTGTAAAATAAAAAATGTAGCAAATATTTTTTTTTTTTTTTTTTTTTTTTTTCTTATTAAGTGAACAAATTTCAAGTTGAAAGTCATTGTTGTTTACTGTAATAAGGCAGTTATGTAGAGTTTATCATTTGTGGAGATGAAGACAAGTGAGAGAGGGGAGGGAACACGTTGTATGTGTGTTAGTGAGGCTATTTTCTACTCCTAGAGAAGGTTGAGGTGAAATTCAGAAATTAATTTCTGGGAGTGCTCAACTGGGATGAACCTTGATGAACATTCTTGGGTCTCGGTGAACAATTGCTTGAGTTTTTTTGTGTATTTTTTTTTTTATTCCCAATGCTGATTGAAGAAAGGCTTCGACCACAGCATAAACTCTAGTAAACTTTTTATTCAAGTTTTCATTAAAATTTTCATGGTTTAAATTAAATTTATGTGTCTAATAAAATATTTTTAAGAAGCCAACTCACACTCTGAAATATCATGTTAGTTACGAAATATCAGAACTAACATAAATACGCAAAGAAATAATTATTTGTAACTAGTAATAAAAGAATTAATTAATTAATGATATGGCGACCAAACATCAGAGAATGACTGGATACTGTTAAAAATCACTTCTCTTTATAAGGTGATGTAAAACAACTATATCAAAATATATTATACTTAAAACAATGAAACATTTTTAAAACGAACTAGTATTAACAGAAAAACAGTTTTTTTTTACTTTTTTCAAGTTTTCAGCAATTCAGCAGGAATAAAAATTTAGTATCATAAAGCACACTTTCCTTTAGAATACACTTTATATAATAGGTTATGTATACATCTTAGTAGCGGAAGGGTTAAAAAAAGACCACTAGGGTAAGAACCCTTAGTTAGCTGAATTTATCGAATTCACATGCAATAAACTATTCTTAAATTATCTTAATTCAACACAAAATGCATTTATAATAGTTTACATAATTATTTTGTTGTTACAATATGTTTTAATATGTTAAAACAACTCAGGAATGTAAAGATTTCCTTTACAGAATAAAACAATGTACAAGGAAATGCACTCTTGAAAATGGACAAAAGGAAAATAACTCACAATTTTGAACACAGTTGGGAATACAAAGACTGCTTTATGACACTAACTGAGACTAAACAATGATCACCAGCAGGATATAAGTGCTCACATTCTAAAATATGAGATATTTAAGGATTTATATAGTTTTTTTCATGGGTGTTGGGTTTCTATCAGAAAACTAAGAAGTACGCATTTTTTATATTTAAACTATGAAATGTTTGTATTTTTGCGTATTTTTAGTGAAAAATATCAAGTCTCTTTATCCTTATATTTTGAATATACATTTTTGTAATATTCATACACAATTTTTAAAATTATAAAAACATTTGTTCAAATAATAGCATCAAAACGAGGTTTCTGGCAAATATAACAGTGGGTTTTTTTACAAAAGCAAATTGATTAATATTTTTACTTAAATGTTAGATTAAATATCGTTAGTAACTGATTAGTAAATGACTCTGCCCCTTGTAACATTTTACTACCTTAAATAACATCAGAAAACTCTTTGAACGTAAAATTAATTTATTTTTTTTTAATTTATATTTTATCTATTCAGTACTCAAAATATTAGAGTTTTAAAGCCATATTTATGTATTAGATGATTAGTAGATATACAAGATTGTATAAATAGTTGGTAGCTAAAAACAGCTGACCTATATAGAATAACATCATCTTAAGTCTTGCATGTGTAGAGTAAGTTGGAGGGTCATCTTAAGGACCCCTACAATAAGTGCCCCCTCCCCCTTGATCACTCAAGTACACAAAATAATTTTAAATGACTTCAATACAATTATTAGTGATTTAATCCGCTAAGATATTTTACTCATTATTAACCAGTAAATATCTCAAACTGTAGAAATCAGCTGAGATTTAAAATTTGTGATGATAGATAAATACTATTTTCTAACTGACGCATAAGTTTGTAGTTACTATACTCTAATACTGCGTCAAAAAGTATCTAGGTGCAGTGTGTAAAACAAATGTGTTACAATTTCCAAGTTGAAAACACTGTGGAACATGACTGATGGGAACTCAAGTTAAAGTGCAGATAAGACTTTAAAGTTGTTTCGTTAAATACATTTTTATTTTTAGTATATCTATTTTATTGTATTTGTTGATTGTATTTCAAGTTTTATAATTAAGTTTATAATCATTAATTACTATCTCATTGTGACTACTTATGACTATTTGAATATGATTTCCAGTGTTTGTTTATATTTGATTGTATTTTATCACATTTATATGAGATAATATCGATTACTTGTCTTTATTTGAGACCTTCCACTGAGAAACCATACAACTTACAATCATAACTTGTCACAGTTCTACTAATCCACAGTTTCCGGCTAATTCCGACAATGTATTCTTATTCGATAACTTATTAATAGATGATATTACATAATATTAATGTCCACGACATTCATTGCTTCTATGTACAATCCTATTAGACAGACATACAGAAGAGTAATAAGAGCTGCCAAAGTTTAACGTTAACAAATCTTTAAGTAAAAGTGATAATATTTCTAAAACTGCCTGGAAAATTATCAATAATTCATCTAAGGGTACAAAATTAAATACAGGATCTAAAATAAAACTCAAGGTCAACGATTGCCTAGTTGAAGATCCATTGCATGTTGCCAACGAGTTAAATTTATATTTTTCAACAATATCCTCCTCATTCTTATCAAATTCAGATCGAATGAATAAGTTCCATGTTACAGAACAGGTCCAGTCCATGGCCCTACCTCCGGTCTGCGAGGAGGAGGTAGCCAGTGTGATACAGAGACTGAATTCAAAAAGATCATGTGATATTAATAATATGTCCGTATGGCTCCTTAAGCGCTTCTTTAGGCACATCTTAACGCCTCTTACAAAATTAATCAACTCCTCTTTTGAATCCGGGACCTTTCCATCTGGTCTTAAAATGGCCAAGGTTATTCCTGTATTTAAAAAAGAAGATCCATTTCAAAAAAATAATTATCGCCCCATTTCCATCCTCCCAGTGTTCAGTAAAGTATTTGAGAGGGTATTTTATAATAGATTGGAGAATTATCTTGAGACATTCTAAATCCTCAGCTCCGAACAATTCTGTTTTAGGAAAAATAAATCTACAATTGATGCTGTGCAGAATCTTATCGAGGGCATTGTCGATGGATTAGAGAGGAGGGAACATGTGCTAAGCATATTTCTTGATCTCTCGAAAGCCTTTGACTGTGTGCATCATGGAACCCTTTTGCACCAGTTAGAGGCTAGTGGCGTTCGTGGTCTTCCACACAAATAGCTTACTTCATATCTTAAGGATAGGGAACAACGTGTGGAGGTAGCGAATGCTCTTTCAACGAAATTAGCCGTTATTCAAGGTGTCTCCCAGGGATCCATTCTTAGGCCGTTACTTTTCTTAATCTATGTAAATGGACTCAACTCAGAAGTACAGAACGGCCACCTTATTCAATACGCTGATGACACGACTCTCTGTTTTAAAAGAAATACCATAAATGAACTAAAAGTCTTATCTTCCACTGAATTAAATTCTTGTATTCAGTATTTTGAAGAATTAAATTTGGCAACAAACAAATCAAAAACAAATATAATTAATTTCAATTTGAGACATCAAGATACTGCTGTACTACCAGTAGTTTCAATAGATGGTGTTTTCTTTGAAGAAACTGAGTCCACAAAATTCCTTGGAATGTACCTAGATCGTGGTCTGACTTGGAATAACCACATAGACAGTATTTGTGCAAAATTCACCTCAGGTATCTTTGCTTTGCGGAAATTAGGACAATTTTGCAATAAAGAGGTTATGAAAATGGCCTATTTTGGATTAGTATATCCGCATCTTGCGTATGGTTTCCGACTTTGGGGGGGGGGGGGGGGCTGCTCTAAACAAATATTTGAGAGAGTATTTAAATTCCAAAATAAAAGCAGTCCGCATTATTGGTAAACTAGGTTACAAAGAGTCGTGTAGAGCAACTTTCGGGGAGCTTGGTTTGTTGACCCTGCCCAGCCTCTACGTACTTGATGTGGTTCTGCACTGTAGATCGGGTGTAGATCTGACTCAGGGAAGAGGCGTTCACCAGTATGAGACGAGAGGCAGGTACGACTTTAGAATCCAACATCACAGACTAACAGTAACCGATCATCTACCCCAGGCGTTTGGGGTTGGGCTAATTAACAAGCTTCCCGAAAGCATTAAAAATATTAACTCTCCGAATATATTTAAAACTCGTTTGAGACGATTTTTTTTGTCAAAATCATTTTATTCAGTTGATGAGTTTATGACTGGCCGCTTGGCAAATTAAAAATTAATTTTAATCAAGTTCAAAACTGAGATTGTAAACTGTATCTGAGTGACTATTCACCATTAGAATAAGAATGTATGAAATATCTTTGTATGTTTGATTGCGACCTTGATGTGAATGAATATTTTATTTGTCTGTATGTTTTATTTGTCTATATGTTTTATTTGTCTATATTTATATATTATTTACCACCTAACGATTGCGATACATTGATGTTAAATGTTTATTTTTGCAATAAAAAGAATTATTATTATTATTATTTTCATTTAAGTAAATAATATTTCGAGAGTATATACTAGAACTACTCTGTATGTAAAATATAAATTAATATACAATAAAACTTGTAGGGGAATTTATTTTTGATGTTTTACTAACAATAAAATATATGTTTGATATATAAATTGAAACGGAGCTGGCAATAAAATGGGGACTCCATTAGGGGTACATAGACCAACCATTAGTCACGCCAAGAAAGGGAGTACATTTTGCGGATATCTCAGTGAATTTACCTGCTGGGACTTGTCCGGCGTGAATAATGTATTTTACATTCGGTGAAGATAGTTTCCCATTTATATGTGATATGGTAAACCCATTGAATTATGAAGTGGTGTGTGTACATGTATACACTACAAAAACAATAAAATAACTACGGAGTGATTTTTAAAATTTTAAAACACATTTTAAGTTTAATGTACGATGCTGTAATATAATATATGTTTGCCTGTATATGCACGTGAACATATATCGTACATCAACAAATAAATATCAAATACACTAAACAAATTTGACTAAAAGTTGAAGCTCGATTAACAGTAAATAAAGAGCTTACATGGGTAGGTAGCCTGTGCGTAGGCTCTAGTTGTACATAAAGTAAAGTAATGAGATCAAATGCTTTCATTTATGAAGCATGTTCCTTTTTTTGTCAATTCAAATTATTTGTTTAAATAATAAATAATATAGATGCAATTGTAAATGGAATAGGATTTATAAGAAATAGTTTTCATGTAAGAAATGAAAAAAACAACAACAACAACAACACTGAAATCCATTGGGAAAATAATTATTTCCGTTTACTTTCATAATCGGTTGACAGTGACAGCTGTTTAAACTTAACAACTGACAAATCGGACCAACGTACAAATTACTGACTAGTGTAAAGTCATCATTTTTGGTATGAATATTGAAATATCGATAACGGTGTATACATATTATTTAAAGTTATGTGCTGATCCCATGTGCACACTATTTGAATGAGACTGCCATCACTGTTTTAAATTGTACTTAATTTAGAACCGGATCGTCCTAGTTCAAACGCCGTTACCTAGAGCGCACCAGTTGTTTGACTGCTAACTCTGCTACTGGACTCATGTTGTTTCACACGTACTTTTTCCTCCTATAATTGTTATTTAATTGTTTTTAATTATTATTTGATGTGGCTTGGTTGTTGAATAAATACTAAATTACCATCTCAATCTCAAAGTGGGATTCTTACAAATGCAAAGGCACATATTTTACGTAAATGATAATGTTCACTGGCTTTAGCTGGGTTACACCTGTAATTCATATCTGAGGACCGGTGCTAGCAAAACCAAGTTAATTACAGTGCTTAGTGACAAGCACTCTGTGGACCATCCAGTCTGTCACCATGAGATTGCTTAATATAAGCATTAACAGTAACACAGCCACACGTACTCACACCCCTGCTGCAAGGACACCTCGATCTACTGTCGACATTATGTATATTCCCACTCAGACAATTTTCGCCAAGAAGGGTGCGTGCGAGGCTTCAACTCAGACTGATGACAGGTACCTTAAAAGTAAAAACAAATTAGTAGCTCATATTGAAGAATGAAGTTCACGCAAGCTGTATCTAGTATACACATTAAGAGCTCAAAACCAATCTAACATTGGCTACACGGAAGAGATTTTAGCTTGATCTAAAAAATACTATCTCGGATATCAGACTCCAAATCGATCAACTAGAGTACAAACTGCATCTCTCCTAGGCAACAAGACAAAATATTTGACTATTGGGTAACTTATTGACAATAATTATAGTCTGAACATTAACATGAACAACTTCCTAAACCTAAATAGTCATAGAGAAGTGTATAGTTTTAACCGATTTTTGTGATGAATTTTCTTAACATTGAATAAAACTATAGATATTATATATTATTATAAATGGTTACCATTCATTCAATATCAGCCATTGGTGGGTGATAAAATATGCAACGTGTAAGTCATATTTAGATTGTTGCACAAAATACTAATGTAGTAGTAAATAATTAAATTTATCTCTCGTATTTACATGGCGCTGCCTCTTATGGATAAGGCTGTTTGCGTAACTCAAGTACCATAGTCTCTCAGCACGATGAGTCTAATGGAAAACCAACAAACTAAATTGATACTTCTGACATTGGTATGGATTCACCCCTTAAGGAGAGTCCTCGAGAAAGTTTCTGCAAATAAGAACTCCAATTATTATCATATTAAATCTTAAAATTAAAACTGCCTTTTTATTTAACTTTGTCGGTTTTTAATGAAAATACACAGAAATGGTAATATATTTCTTCAAGTAAACAATATTATTGTACGTATAAAGTATTTTTATGTTATAAAATAAAAATGTATAAGTTTGGAGACAATTTGATGACTTTCCGCAAAACTTGTATGAATACTATCCAAAATTGATTGTTTTGGACTATAGTTGGTAAAAGGCGTAATGCTACTACATTCAACTGGTAATTTGGCCATCTAAAAGTTGTGGGGTACACAAGGATAGTTAGACATTTTCTGTTATTTCGTGAAAGCACTGTACACATCGTGTTGGCATGGTACAATATATCGTATATTCCTAATGTGTACTGAGTGTAAATGCCTTCAAATAGAATGACGCAATATGTCAACTGATGTGCGAAGTATATGGGAATTATGACTCCTTGCCTTGTGAGTCTCCAATTGATAAATCTAAACAACTGAGTAAACGCTCCTTCACGCAATATATCAACTTCTGTGCGAAGTATATGCTAATTAAGGCTCATTGCTGTTGTGTATCCATCGCTATCTCTGAACAACTGAGTAAACGCTCCTTCACGCAATATATCAACTTATGTGTGAAGTATATGCTAATTAAGGCTCCTTGCTGTTGTGTATCCATCGCTATCTCTGAACAACTGAGTAAACGCTCCTTCATGCAATATATCAACTTCTGTGCGAAGTATATGCTAATTAAGGCTCCTTGCTGCTGTGTATCCATCGCTATCTCTGAACAACTGAGTAAACGCTCCTTCAAATATAGTGACGCAATATATTAACTTCTGTGTGAAGTATATGCTAATTAAGGCTCCTTGCTGCTGTGTATCCATCGCTATCTATGAACAACTGAGTAAACGCACCTTCAAATATAGTGACGCAATAGATCAACTTATGTGTGAAGTATATGCTAATTCCGAAATCATTCTACATCTTAGTTTAAACTACGTACTATAAATTCGGTAACAAAATGTATGTAATTCCCTGCGTATAAAATGCCAATTTTATTTTGTAGTTTACCATATTGTTCACTTATAAACACAATACTATTAATGTTGTCTTCATATCATATAATCTTAAGTAAAATAAATTGATTCTACTAAACCACACTTCAAATCAATCTCCTGCTACTGGTGTAACTGACGTTTCTGCCACTTACCGAGTAGTTTTACGTTGTTTGTCTCAATCCATCATTTATGGTAAAGTCCTTTCGAAGAATACAAACAACATGTTACATTCTCAACCGGGGGTGTTAATAAAATATTATTAATTGGAATTTTCGTGTTAATTTTTGAAGAACATTGCTCGTTAATAAGTCATTTTTATGTTTCCAGAACAACTGGTAATAAATATTCGTAAATGTTAATATTCAGACTGAACGACGTACAAATACTGCATGAATGTTTAACGAAGTAAAATATATATATATATATATATATATATATATATATATATATATATATATAGTTTTTAATATCTTCAAATGGGAACATGTGTACAAATTAATTGTAGTATCAGTTGGTTTTAATATAGTAATATGGCAATAAATACAATCAATAAATATATGCCAGTAATTTTTTTCCTAGTCCTTAACAGATATTTAAGATAACAGTTTTCTTTTTTTTAGAAATTATACGAAATAAATAAATTAGGCTTACTCTAACAAAGTTGTTGAACCTTAAACAGTGAACTACGTTGCTGTTTTGAATTTTTAATTGTTTTACCTTAAATTTTTGTCCATTCTTCTAACTCTAAAACTCATTCTAAAACATCCACGCTTTCTGCCTTATATCTAGAAAACCTCCCTCAGTTCCACGAGCACTCTACAGACAAATATACAGTTACATATTTCCCGTTCTCCATAGTGTCTGAATCTCATCAAAAACTCACACAGTTCTAAATCTGATTCCTATCAATATTACACGTCAGTTAGTAAGTGGGAGGGCCTTTACCATTGAATGTGTATTGGAATGTGGGACAATCCAACAACGTACCTGAATGTGTTGAGTTTTTATTTTACGTGTGAAGTCCCCAATCATATCATTTTCGTTGGTTTCGGAACAAGGAAATTACTAGTTCAATTTTATAGTCCATTTGATTACTTTGAGTGATTCCACTTTTGTTATAAAAACCCTCAGAACTTTGTAAACATAAATATAACTTAGTGGTAAGATTTTTAACTCCCTAAAAATTGGCTAAGAAGGTTCAATCATAAGTTTTTATTTTTTATTTATTTTTTTGTATGGTTCTTACTATTCATTTTTGTTTTGTAATAATGACTTTGATATTACTTAAATATGTTCCCCCCTCCCCACCTAAGATCCCATATGCAAGTCTACAATATTACTTATTATATATCATTCATAGTTCATATGATGGCATGTTGCATATTCATATATTTTTTATTGTATTTAATTTTCAACAATTGGTATCGTGAACAACCACATATAGTTTAAGTTCTTCCAAAATCGGTTATTAAACACTATTTGAAGACGATTGATTGATAAAATATTGTATACTTGATTCATAATAATTATAACCCCATATATATTAGGTATATATGTGGGCAAATGTCAGTTATTTATTTATTAATTTATTTTATTTTTTATTTGTTAATGGTGTTTTCACCTCATTAATTATATAGATATTTGGGTACCTTGCAACATATGTTAGGTAAAGCTTTATATGTTGTAAAACCCACACAACTTACAAAATAAGAAAGTAACGTCCAAGTAGCCACGATTTTCACAGCCAACTGAACAAATTATTCATCTTAAGTTAACAAATTATAGACATTGGACTGTATTTTTGCACAGTGTGTCTAATAAAGTCCAAATTATGCTAAGGGCACAATGAAACAAGTACACTCTATTTTGCTTTATCTATATATGATAATATAAAGTAATATCACCATAGAATCTCATCGTTGTATAAATTATATTCAATGAATTTAAATAGCTATGGCAATGAAACATACATTTCAATTACTTGAATTTGTATTTTTTATGTAATCTTTCTTGTAAGTAGTTATGTTAAGATTAGTTATAAAATATTTTTGAATTAGTGTTAAAAAATAATTTAGAAAATATTTTTTTTATGGAAAATTAACAGAAATAAAATTAAAATAACATAGAATATTAAAATAAAATATAATACGACTTTACTTCCACCAACATTATATGATTTATAACCCAACCGTATTTTGATATTTAGTTTGTATACTGTAGAAGGAATTGGTTGTGTATAATGAGTTTTAAACACTACACCAAAACAATAGGTAACAGCATGTTAAAACATTCTTTCGACAAATTTGTTTCATATTTTGGTTTTCACTGGTTGTCAGTCCTAAAACTACACTAGGCTACACCATCTGACTGAAGAGAAGTTCTAGTTTACATCTATCAATTCCACAGAACAATTATTTCATTTACCAACCTGTATTGTGTATAATTGTTTAGAGAAGTCCAAAACTGTAACAGGAAAATTTATTTATGTTGAGAATACCACAATGGGAAGTGCTTAGTATAAAAAAGTGGCAAACTTAGAAAGAATTACTCTCAATATCTTTCTAAGTTTTGAGATAGTATAGTCCAAGACACTAGCAATAAGCAGCATGCCATTATATGAACTATGAAATATATATAATAAGTAATATTCTAGAGCTGCATATTGAACCTTATGTTGGGGGGGGGGACACATTTTAGTAATTTCAGTGAATTTTTAGTATGTATAATCACATCCTGAACTACTAAAACTAAAATGTATATTTTCTCTTGATACATCTCATACTTATATCAAAGACTAAACTTGGCTTCTCATTTTCAAAAATTTAGTATACTTAAAGTGAATCAAAATAGTTACTGCCACTTTTACAATCATATCATAAAAATATTAGTTCAGAGGGTAGTACAAACCTTCTCCCCATACTACAATTAGTATCAGAACCGCAGTTGCGACAGTCACAAAATGCTGCAAGTAGTTTGTTCATTATATCCAGGAGTGTTGGTCTTGGTATGCATAAGACTTACTTCAGATTCAATGTTACTACTTAGGCTTATGTTAGAACTTGCTTAGGTTTAGGCTTACCAACGTTTTTAAATATTTTCTAAACAATAAGTACGCTTAGTCTGCATAGTTATTATTGGAGTTTACTAGAGCCAACACAGTAACCACTCCAACACAATTTACACTATTGAAAATATATTCACAAATTAATAGATAATAACCTCAATCCACAACTGTAAAACTAAAAACAGCAACAGTCAGCTGATTGTAGCAGAAGGGAGAAGAGTACTTGACAGGTTAACCAACCTATTCTGACACACAAACAAAATAAAATATGCTGTTTGTTATGCAGCAAATTGCACTTTGATTTGTTCAAATCCCACCAGGCAAGTCTTATATATATATATATATATATATATATATATATATATATATATATATATATATATATTAAAAGTAGTCATTCCTGGTGCACCAAAATTCTCAAAATTAGTGAAGATTGATTTTCAGCGACCAAAATTTACACTTCTTTTTTAAATTTTTGATGTTCCGAACCCCCATATTAGTTTTGAAAGAATCATGCTGTTCAGATATATCATATTAGTTGAGACTTCTTGAAAACTAAGTTTTAATGTCCATACAAAACACATTATTAATTACTTAATTGTTAAAAATAATGAAGAACTATCCATTCATATCACATTTTTGCAAAACATAAATATATTCTTTGTTAATTTTAGTGTACTTTTTCACTAAAAAGACTAGCACTATAAAAGTATTTTTGAAAGCCAGAGTTTCACAAGACACGTGAGTATTTAACTAGAGTCTAATCACTATTTTTTATGGATTTTTCATAGATACGACTTACAATTGAAGTAAATAGTTGATTATTTTTATCTAAAAAACTTTAAAAATATCGTTAATCAGCGAAATAGTGAACGTATCATCTATATAATTAAAAAAAAAAAAAAAAAAAAAATCAAACGGGAGGATTATAAAAAGGAAGACAATAGTAAAACTAACATTATTTATTTCATCATTATGTAGAGATAAGAGAATGCCAGCCAGTATTGTGTAAGGGGAGTGTCGGACTTAATGATGGTATCCACCACCACCACCACCGTGATGGCTGCCACCTCCCTGGTGGCCTCCATGGCTGCCTCCTCCACCATGGTGGCTGCCGCCTCCACCGTGACTGCTGCCGCCTCCACCGCTTCCACCGTGATGACTGCCACCACTTCCATATTTGCTCCCTCCACCACCATGGTGGGCCTCGGCGGTTTGCAGGTCAGCCATGGTGGCGCTGATCACAGCCACCACTAGCAGAGCGACCTAGAACATTTCAAATAATGGTTGGACTTGGAAGAAATGTTTATGGTTGGATAAGAATCAACTATTGAAAAACATGCAATCATTGATAAAAACAAACGATCACATGAATTAATATTGTATTTCTTATGATCACTATCCCTAACTTTACAGAAAAAAAGGTGGAACATGGCTCAATTCCATGGTGTGATCGTTTGGATTATTAAGAAGGAGTGTTAAATACCTATAGTTGTATTAATTGAACTGATGATAACAGAGTAGAAAACTATCTTAAAAAAAGACTTGAAATTTATACATTGAGTGACATAAAAAGTTAAATATTCAGTCTGTAGACTTCGGCATCCAAAAGTACAATGAAAAACATCGGTAAACTGATATGTTTCACTACGAACTCATTAAGATAATTTAACCTGTATAGGACACGTGTAATAAGCAGTAAATAAACTATAAAACAAGTGATGTTGTGTAGAGAAGAGAACGTGTGTCAGACTTGTCAAATAGCTGAAAATCAGACCAATACTGTGTGGTTCGGATCTCACGTAAAGCCACACGTCTCTTAGTTTCCCTGGCTATTGGGGATATCAACAACTAGCTATTTATGAGGGACAGTTGACCTTAGTTAGAAACAATAACTAAACAATCCACACTAACCACACACTCATTCACCTCTCATATCATTACGTTAAAAATGGAGTCTTACTAATGAATTGTAATGAGTATGTATGTTAAATCAGCTTTACTGTAGAAAACATATTAAATTAACATTCCAAGCTAGTAATGGCTATATTTACGTGAGATATATCTTTCATTACCGTGCTATAGACAATCATATTCCTAGTACTTAGTACATAAACTCTTAATAATTTTTAAACCTTAAATTCTATTAAAAACAAATAAATGGTTCTGAAGAATTGGCACAAAGATTCTCACATATAAAACACTAAAAAATAAAAACTTTAAAAATTACCAGTTTGATTCCAAAATATGTTTTTTTTTTCATACCTCAAAAAGTAGTCCAGTAAGAGAAATGTGGTATTTTACTAAAATATTTTAAATTCTAATTCACATATTTCCTGAAAACTCAATCAAAATCGTTAATGTCGTTTTTGAGAAAATTCAATTTTTTTATGTTTTTCCCCATAAAAAATAATATTTAAAAAATAGAAAAGCTGTCTGGAGATGTTGGCTGAATACACCTATATACAAATGTCATAAAAATCTATACATTTGTTTGGTCTCCAGTTAAGTGCACGAAAACATATACGAAAAGACATCAAATATTTTTTTCGAAAAAAACTCTTTTTTGGTTCAAGGAACCCAAAAATAAATGTTTAGCCCAACTTTTAAAAAAAGTATTTTTTTACGATCACAATACTTTCCCTATTTAAACACATATGGGAGAAAGTAAAAAGTGATAAAATGTCGTGAAAATATATTTTGATTCACTTTACTCGACCCAAATAGTATTTAAAATAATAATTTTAAAAGATCTGCCGTTTAGTATTAGCAATATTAAGTGCACCCCTAAATAAACGCATTTTTCATTTTATTTTTATGTCATTTATATCTTGTCCACTGTTTTTATTCCAAAACGTTTTAAAAATATAAACTTTCATATTTTTCATATGTAAATCAATGGGATGAAATAAGTTGCTCTTATTGAAACTCTTATTATTTAATGGAGATTAATAGAGGTCTCACTACTATTAATAAAGGTTTCATTACTATCAATAAAGGTCTCACTAGTATTAATAAAGGTCTCAATACTAATAGTAAAGGCCTCACTACTATTAATAAAGGTCTCACTACAATCAATAATTGTCTTGATACTATTAAAAAGGTCTCACTAATATTAATAAAGTTATCATTTCTATTAATAAAGGTATCACTACTATTAATAAAGGTCTCACTACTATTAATAAAGGTCTCACTAATTTTAATAAAGTTCTCACAACTATTAATAAAGGTCTCACTACTATTAATAAAGAAAGTTCCTTTGATTTAATTCCTACTATTTACCATTCCATATAAGAACTTCAACAATAATGGAGCACTTAGACAATGCTGACTCAAACAAAAAAATCTATACTAGTGCAATTAAAAAGCCCAGTCATCTTCTGAGCTTGTCTATGGCGGTAACCAACACGGAGAGCGAATCAAAATCAAACACAATTACAAGATCTAAAGACAGTTACAAAAACATTCTAAAGTGAGAGAACTAAAGTTTCTTTTACCGGAATGAGCTATATAAAGATATGCAAACCAGCTTGTTCCTTTGAACTTGTTCGACTCGTTAGTTAGCCATAGACAATAGTAACTTAGTTTATCATAACAATATACTATACAGCATAATACATATTATAGTTTCCTTAGTTATTATGGTGTTGGTAAATACACAATACAAGTAAAAATGTATTACAATATAGGTACGAATTGCACAAATATTATGTTGATTGCCAAATACAATGGTTCTGCACTAGTGTTTACTATATATTTACACACATTAGTTTTTATTTACTCCATTATTTTAAAACTAAATGTTTGTACAGTATTATTTTCATAAATTTAATCTTATAACTGTAGATTATTTTGTAGATTTGGTGTGGTAAACGCATTTTACCTAATTATAATGCTATGTGCAAATCGTACATACTGGTATGTGGTAATACATTTTTGATGTGTGACGTTGACTCGTATTAAATCCAATTAAAAAAAAATTCAAAAATAAAACTATTAATTTTTCTAACATGTCAATATGAAATTCCATAAAATTTGTCTTTATAATAATTAATTATAGAATATGTAAACATAAGAAATAGACTATTTTATATTCCAACGTTATCAGTTATAAGCCCAAGTGTTGATGTTGATCAATGCTTGAAACTTTTCTGTGTGTTACTTGTTGATAAGGCTTCAGTGTATCAATACAGTATAATTCGTCCATGTACCTACTTAACTTCAATAATTAATCAATAACTGACTATTAAGTCCTAAACTAATAATAATTGTAATGTTTGTTGTTGTAAGTAGTAATGGCAAATAACAACAATATACAACCTGTTAGATCATATTAGTTAATTTAGCTCTCTAACTTAGTTCAGAGGAGAACTATTATTCATCAAGTCTACCTAACTTTCACTCAGTAAGTTTATTGTAACCCATCTTTAAAATTTTCAATTATTGTAAATCAAAATATATTTTAAAACAAGGTTTGAATAGTTAGTATATTTTTATTTATTAGCTTTTAAATCAGATGATTTTTTTAAAAAAACAACTAGTAACGTCAAAACTATTATGCAAAGGGGCCTATACCCACGCTGTTGTATTAGACTTTCCTTATAGTTGGTATAAATAAAACATCATAACTACACGAAAATAAAATATAAAAAGTAATAACAATCCTATAAAACCCTAAAGTAAGTTATAACAATTTTAAAATCATTGTTAAAAACGTATAATTTATTTATCAACTTTTAATATAAAATAAAATCTGTAAGGCCCCTGAATACAACAGTTTAATCTATATTTCTTTAAGTATATTTTTGTTTTTTCACTAAGTACAAAAAGTAAGGAAGTTCTTAAACATTCAGAAGAATTAAAACATCTAAATTTGTTACATACTACCAAGTTACGCTTTGAAAGTGTTTATTTCTAGATTTAAAAGCACATTAAAGAAAACGTTAATCTTGATCAGAAAAGATATAACGTGGGGTAAATTAGTGTTATCTTTTATCGCCTTGTAGCTATGTTTTAATTATATAATTCCATGTGTGATAAACTGCTATGCATAATATAAACAATAATAATACAGTTGGAAGTTGGAATATCCTATAAACAAAACAAAAAAAGGAATAACATACTAATCATGACTTTTAAACAAACTATACGTGGATAGTTTTATTTGACAGTTTAATATTCCATGTAATTTATTAATTTAGTTTTACTAGGCATATTTTCTTTTTAAATTGAATTGTACTAAAATTAATTAAATAATATTTTAAACATACATTTCTTTACAAAGTAACTAGAAATGTAAAATAATATAAATTTGCCACTACACTGAAAATATTTACCAAATGTATTTATATTTATTTAAAATTTTGAATTACAGTATTTGATGAGTGAAATGCCTTACAAAGTAAACACAAACAATCTCCTCTACAACAAACTGCAACTCTCTACTAAATAAGATACTTACAAGAGTGATTTTCAAAGTCATGGTCGAAGTATTCTGTCGGTTGTTGGCGAGAAGCCGTCTATATACCAACCGGCTGTGAGGGGGGACGAGGAAAATGGGGGGCACGAGGAAGATGGGGGCACCTCTGACCTTAGCCTTCTGCGGACTGCGTCCCCATCCGTCTGCCCATCTACCATTCTGGTGCACTCATTTCCAATAAAACATAGTTTTAATAATTAGCGCACCATCAATCTGTTTTATAAATGTGGCATTTGATTGATCAGCACAACTATTGTGTTCAGATTATGAATACGATGGGCTATAGTTTTAATAACCGAATATGTATAGCTTAACAGTTTCCTAATATTTATAATCTATAAATGTATAAAGAAACTTACATAATTTTTTTAACTTTTTTACGATGGCTATAAATTGGGGATATTCGTTTGCTTAATCGTTACAATAAAACGTGTAAGGCCTATCCATAAGTAGAACTTGTTAATAAAATATTATTAATAAAATAGTCCAACCTCTAAAAATGACCTGCAATTAAATTTACGACCATGCTTTGATTGGTATACTCGATAATTTACGACCATGATTTGATTGGTATACTCGATAATTTACGACCATGCTTTGATTGGTATACTCGATAATTTACGACCATGCTTTGATTGGTATACTCGATAATTTACGACCATGCTTTGATTGGTATACTCGATAATTTACGACCATGCCTTGATTGGTATACTCCATAAATTACGACCATGCTTTGATTGGTATACTCCTTAATTTACGACCATGCTTTGATTGGTATACTCGATAATTTACGACCATGCTTTGATTGGTATACTCCATAATTTACGACCATGCTTTGATTGGTATACTCGATAATTTACGACCATGCTTTGATTGGTATACTCGATAATTTACGACCATGCTTTGATTGGTATACTCCATAATTTACGACCATGTTTTGATTGGTATACTCCATAATTTACGACCATTATTTGATTGGTATACTCGATAATTTACGACCATGCTTTGATTGGTATACTCGATAATTTAGATCATGCTTTGATTGGTATACTAGATAATTTACGACCATGCTTTGATTGGTATACTCGATGATTTAGATCATGCTTTGATTGGTATACTCGATAATTTAAAGTACTTTTACTGTCTTACAAATTAGGACTTGTTATTTTAGTAGTTTTATTATTATATTACAGATATTTGCTATACATTATTAACTCTCAAGCTTTACCTATACTTTAAGTGATTAGTTGTTACACAACAAAGTATCCATTGATTTCTCCTTTTTGTATCTAGATATTAGTATTTAAATTTAATCCATAAATATGACTATTTTTACGTAGTGTTGTTTTATTCATAGAAGCTGTTACTGGTTACTTGTAGCCTCACAAAACTGTAATAACCTTGGAACTTATGCTCACTAATATTTACCATTTTGAGACTATTATTATATGTTTGTTAAACTATTATGTAAATGTTGAACACCATGCGTATATAAAATAAATAAATTTCAATATTATATATAGACTAGTGGTACTCAAATTAAATTATGCAATGCACAATGTAACAATGTAATGAAGAATATACTTCAGGCTTGAAATAATCTGAGAAAAGATAATTTATACATCTACATAATCATATCTACATACACACTAATTGAAGTTAAACAAGTCATGCGTATCCAGATTGAGGCCGTATATTCGCAATTGCTGTGACTTGCCCTGAAAGTAGTGATGACAACGATATATAGGAAATATCGATAAATATGTTTCGATAAATCTATATTTTCTTTCGATAATAAGATAGTTGTTTTACTAAGAGATCATGGTACACACGCACGCGCGCGCACGTGCGCAATACACGTTCAGTGGTAGTAACCCACCCACCCACCCATACACGTACAGTGGTAGTGACCCACCCACCCACCCATACACGTATAGTGGTAGTAATCGGTAGTAATCTATCGGAATTTTAGAAAAAATCACGATCAACGAAAAGAGACTTATAATTTAAATATGGAATTGAGGGCCTAAAAATGTAAATATTTGTTTTGGTTTTAAATTAACAATAGTTTAAGATAAATAATAATTCAAATTAAAACGATGACATGTCGTGAATTTTACAACACCAAGGTAGTTATCAGACTGTTGCTATTTATTTAGACCAAGCACCCTTTTATTTGAGATTTTTTTGAAGTTTGGTAAAAATAAATAAACTGCTGTTTCTACGAGCTGATATCTTAACAAACACTAGTGGCGCAGTGCTGTAATCCCGCTACTTGGGGCAAAATGTTGCGGACAGTGTAGGCAGTAATTTTTATGCTCGGTCCTCTTAGTACTAAAATAGCGCACACTCAATGGTTTGTAATACTAAAGTACTATGGGGGAGCATTGATACCTCGTTGTGTTTAATTTCACTTTCGTACATTTGTTTTTGCCTTCAAGTAATTTATGAATTATTCAACTCTGTTTGATATGTTGTTAGGTTATCTAAAAAATTAAATAATTATAATCATTCCCAATAAGTGTAATTATGTGCTTAATTATGCACAAAATTTTAAGAAAAACAATTTACGCTAAAAAATCTTGTGCAGCCGATCCCGATTCCAGTGTGACCATAAAATTTAGCCTTGTACGTCTCCCTAGTTTGTCCTGCAAAACAAAACTAACAACTTGTCAGCATTTGTCAGAACTAGTGGCACAGTGCTGTAACCCAGGTACTTACTCGGTCCACTAATACCAAGATTGCGTCCGCTCAACGGTTGCTATCTACCTAAACTATACCAGAAATGTCAATGGTACCCATGTTGGGTGGAAGTTAGTGTTAATATGTGGTGTAGGGCTGTGAACTGTATCAGGCTTGTCAGTTAGCTGAAAATCATGCTAATACTAAATGGTTCGTAATCCAAATAGAAATGTAGGTCCAATAGTTGTCCTGGCTATTGGGCTAATAATAAATGGCCATTTATGGGCATAATATGGACTAAGTTAGTAACCAGACTACACAGGTCATTCACACTCATACTCAAAAAATTTTGTCGGCGTCACATATCTGAGGATGGACACGAGAACTGTGTAAATTTGTTGGTATTTACATTTCAATGTGAGTATTCCCAAAAAAACGGCGCCAAAAGCAACGATGCTGAAGTGGCGTTATTATGCAGGAAATCCTTATCTACGGTCAGAATTTGCTTTTATTTTAAGGCCTTGAGAACTGGTTAAGTGCAATTTATAACAGGTTTCCAGATTATTGAAAAAGAAAATCCTCAATATTATATTTATATTGACTTTTTATTCTTCCCAAACGTTTAATCCGACTGATTGTGCAGAGTTTAGTGAGTTTCAAAGAATTGTTGTTCTTACTAATTTTGTCAACAACTTTATTTGATTTTTAGACAATTATTGGAGATTTTCAATTTTTTAAGTAACAAACGCAACGTTTCGACTGGTATAAAAACTCCCGTCGTCTTCAAGTGTCTCTTACTACCTTAGCCTAAATATACAACTAGTTCGTGTTCTTTATCCTGTTAGAGTTGTAAAAGCAAACTCTCTTGGGATGTGTTGAATATTGTTATCTACCTAATAACATGTTCATTATATTGTTAAACATGTTCATAGTTTGTATTTAATAGAGTGTTTTTTTATTTTGTCGTAGCTGTGGTGTATGTGATAGTTTTTAAGAACACGTCACTTTATGAACAATCAATCTTAGTCTATAAGTATGTAGTTTATAGTGTTTTATTAAATTACTATTAGCTAATGGGGGGGGGGAGGACTGTTGTTAGTGTAGGCTAAGGTAGTAACCCCTGAACACTTCAAGCGTTGGAAATATCCAACAATTTGTTACCAATTATGAACAACCCAATGCTAACAAATTCCCTCCATAAAACGTACTTTATACGCAGCAAATGTTACATATTACGTTGTGTTTTCAACCGTTTTTACTAGGTTACTTAAACGAACAGCTTCATTATTAAACCATACGTAAGTGTACTTCGCATGAGACAGCGCAGTAAGACTTATTGGGATAAATTAAAAATATTATATGATGTGTTAACACTATGTTCAATGGATTGTAAGTATGGAATTATTGTGTATTATATTTATTTATTATACAAATTTACACCACAAAATCAAAATTCTGTTTATATCTGCAATTTATTATTCTATTTAATTGTACAGCGTCAGCTATGACTCTCTACATCATACAAGTGAACAGCTCCGTCACTCGCTACGCTCGTGTAATTATGAAGTTTTTCTCCGCAAAAGTGCTTGTACTTTAAAAAGTAACCTAACGTTGCACCGTCCTAAGCTCTCTCTTCCGTGCGGTGAATGGTATCAAGGGTCTCATTAGCCACTGTAAGGAAATTTACTATATACTTTATTTTAATGAATAATGTTTATTAACACCGTAGATAAGTGGTGGTTGAGGGTCAATATCACCCTACGTCTTTGGATGGGTATTATAGGTAAAATTTGTAAATATAACTTTTTTTACAAATTAAAGCTCTTTAAACATTGTACATTCTTTTTTAGTAGGTACTCATCTATGGCCTATAATTTCTATTGACTATGAGTGTTATGGTTAAAAGCCTGAAGTGTTTTGAATCTGTGATAAGTTAGTCAATGGTAGGCATATTATTATTTATTTAACTATTTCCACATGCTCTAATACATATACTTTAATTAAATGAGGTCCATAATTAAATACACTGATAATAATTATTACTATCGCTAAGGGATGTAATATGAATTATTTAAATTGAGTATTCTATTGTGGATTTTTGAGATTTTAATTTGGTTAATGTTACGTTTGTCACATTGCACGTAAAGCTAGGCCTATTAGTAGGTAGATCTTTCTGAGAAACAGACGATCTTAGTTAGTAACAATGACTACAATCGTTCATCTACACTCATCACACTCATTCGCCCCTCATATTCGCACATATCTTGAGGATCGGCGTCTTAATAATGAATAATAATAATAATGAAATTACACAAAAATCTAATACTGCTTCTTACCTCACACTTTCAATCCGTCTATATAGGTGAATCTAATGAGTAGTGAGTGTATATGGACGAGTGTAGTCATTTTTACTAACTAAGGTCGACTTTTCCTCAGAAAGAGACGTATATTAATAGCCCATTAGCTAGGGCAACTAAGTGACTACAGCTTTACATGGACTCCAAACCAGGTAGTAGTAGTCTGGTTTTCAGCTAACTGTCAAGCCTGACAATCACTTTTCTTCTCCAAACAACATTCGATCTTTGACTACCACCCAACACGGACACCCAAGACTTCTCCAGTAGTGTCCATGACGATGGCAATCATCGAGTGGACGCTGTGTTGTTATTAAGGGTATTGAGCATTTGCCCTGGCTGTTGGACTATTAATAAATTGTCCTTTCTGAGGAACAGTTGAACTCAGTTAGTAACCAGACTACACTCATCCACACTCATCCTACACTCACATAACCATTCATATTCACCTTAAAATACCAACAACGTTGTGTCTTCGTCTCATATGTAAGAATGTAAGAACCTATCGACTACAATCTCCACAACAATTCGTCCCCAAGTAGCTGGGTTACAACACTGCGCCACTATTGCCGACTGACAACTACCAGAAAAACTGTAATCTCTTAAAAGTGTAATTTCAATTACGTAAACTATTTTGTATCTTTGAGTTATTGAGTGCAACTGTTGAATTTAAGCCAGTTTAAAAACAAATGTGTGGAGATATTCATCCATCAGACCCGTAAGTGTCTTATTACAACATCGTTTCCTAAGCAACTGCATTACTTAAAAAAACAAGAAGTTTTTATCGTTCTACAGGAAAATACGACAGATATTATAAATTATCTGCCCATTTTTATTCTGCAACGGCAGCGTGATAAGATGCAATGACGCTAATTGTTCATTGTGAGACTTGTTTACATTGTTCACAGTATTGTTTCAAGGAAACGTTTAAAAGTAGTGAAGTATAAATTAACCGTCGTTTGTGCCATGATAGATCGATTACAGTAAACGACCGTCTCTCATGTCCTTGAACATCTTCCTTCTTAATAAAAGGAATATATATTGTAGTAATATTTGTTTTATAAAGAATATATAGTAATAATATGTAAAGTTGACGTGTAGATTATATTTGTAAATGATATTCTTCATTGTTTTATGATTTTTCAAATACTACTTAACACAAATTTATTTGTTTATAAATAAGAAAATAATGAGTTTTAAAACATATGTAAACAGTAAAAACAGTAGAGTAAGAATAAAAGTAGTACAGTAAAGTATCAATAATACATATAACTCGTATGGTTTTTTTATAAATTACGTTGATAATAAACGAGATTTTTAGATAGGACTACTTTCACTGATCATTAAATATTAGTCACTTTTTTTAATAAAACAAGTTTCCCACGCATTAAAATATGTTTTAGATAAGAAAATGTTACTATTTTTTAATTCTATTTGCTCGTGTTAAGGCTTTTTGTCAAGCAAATATTTGGCAACTGCTGAATATTCATTTCTATTAAACTGAATAAGTGAATAATTTTCTTTGAATACTAGTTTTGAAGCGTTTTTTTTTTTTTTTTTTTTTTTTTTTTTTTTTTTTATTATTATTTCTTGTTTTAGTCGTATGTGGTATATTTTTCTTCAAAATTACCATAATTTTTTTAATTTGTGTTCGTAATAAAATCAAAGATCAATCAAAACTTTAAATTGTAATTTGGTGGATCATAACGATGTATTTGATGCAGAGCTATAACGCTTTCCGCTTTTTATCTCTGAGGAAAAACGTTAACTGAAGGAAAACTGTCCTTTAAGAAAAAACTAATTATGAACCATTTTACTTAACTAATGATAAATAATAAAATGAAGGAAAACGATTAAGACCTTTGGAGCTAGCCAGAAGTCCGAGATAGGTCGTGTGGTTTCAATCAAGTTCACAGTATTTTCAGCTATCAAATGAGATTCGTCCAAAATGGCGGGGGTTATGGGTTATACAAAATAATTACTGTTAGTGATATCAATCCATAAATAACACCATATTGCTTAAATGCATTTATGGAGCCAATGACCCAGCTGTTAAGAAATATATCCACTACACTGCACAGTCAAGTTTTACCGAAATCAGTTTCAAATACTTTTAAACTGTTTTCAATACTTTTTCTTGAACTTTTCTTGAACTTTTCTTGAAACTTTCAGTTTCAAATACTTTTTTAAACTGTAAAAAAGTTAGCATGATTTCATTTTGTAAAAAAATACATAGCATAGGTTTTTTTTACATATATATTCTATGTATAAGTTCATAAAACAGCCTGATTATCTTGTTATATATAACGAGGACTCTCAAAACTTTACATTTATCACTACATCTCAGTTTGTAAAACTGTTTAGGTTAAATGATATAAAATAAATACTACAGTCTAGAGATATTGATTATGTATTTGACGAGACTGAGTAAAATGTATTTATGTAAATAACCCTTAGCCCTACATACGTTCTAAAAATGTTAACTGCCTTGCCACTTACCATGTAAAATTCATCATCGACCTTTTCCATAAATTAATTAGATTTATTAATCACAAGATAAAATTCGTCAGATTTGTTTATATCATTTTGAAATTTAGAGTAGGTGTTAGAGCTGTTTGAATCATACTGTCATACATAATATACATTCTGAGAAAAAATATAAATATCTCAGCTACTTGTGGACGATGGGTTTTGGAGATTGTAAGAAATATGTTCCATATTCGGTTACCAATACTGACACAGCGTCCGCTCAATTGTTGCCATCTACGTGTTTATCACTATAAAAGTCTGGGATATCATGTTGGGTTGTAGTCAGAGTGCGGATGTTTTGTAGGAAGGAAAACTGAGTATCAGGCTTGTCAGTTAGCTGAAAAACAGACCAATACTAAGTGGTTCAGATTCCACGTAAAAAATAATACGTGTAGGTCATTTAGATATCCTGACCAAATAGGTATTAATGAAATCTTTAAAAGGAATAACTTGATCTTAGTTAGTAACAATGATAGCACTTTTCGATCTTCACTAATCACACTAATCCACCCCTCATATTCACCCATATCTCTACGATCGCCGTAATTATATAGAACCAATATAGTCTTATAAAAAATAAACTGTAACAAACACAGTTTCATTTTAGGAACGGTTTAATGAAACAATTCATAGGCTTAAGTACAATAACAGCTGTTGTTTGTTTTTTTACAGAATCTGTCATGACACATTCTCCCTTTTTGCGTGTCATTTCCCAATTTTTTTATGTAGTCGAATAATACCCTTAATTATATACACCTACAAATCAATTTTTGTATAAAATCAATGATAATACCAATAACTAGGGGATACTCCTGCACGATACGAGTGCCAACCCCTTCACTCACTTATATTCATCATTATATGGTGAATAATTATCAATGGATATTTACAGGGATACTTATAAAGCCACAAACGTCGGTAAAATACATCTAAAACAAAGCCTGTATAGAGTCAATATTTCTGATTAATACTGGTAATTTTTTTAATTGTTTACAGAACTTTATGATGTTTAAGTTGAGTTTTTGTATGTATAGTCTGCTATAACAGTTTGGGCCTCGGTAAATATCGTAACTACTTCTTTGTAAAATGTTAGTGCATTTACAAATAAGCAAAATTATTATCTACTTTTAAAGTGAATGTAGATTTTTGTTGTTAGAATAACACGTTTTTTTCCTTCTTTAATTCTTATTTTAGCTGCGATTTTTTTAATTCAAACTCCATAATCAATACATAAGTCAATGTAATAGGCTATACTGTTCATTATTGTTGGAATTGGTGGTTTGGTGGTCCAAGTATTTGGGCTGTTTAGTCCTATGTGAAAGATTGAATCATTATCTAAGTTTTCAGTTAGTATTTCTCTCATTTAATATAGTCCACGCATACACCCACAGTCTTGTAATTGGATTATAATTCAAAAAACTTAAAATTGATGCTTCATTATTCTTTTGTGAAAAAAAAAGAAAATTGGCCTAAGCAATGTCAACCATTTAGTGTACCGTTAGTATGGAAAAACGCTTCTTTCCTGAATCCCAATCAACCAGAATCATTTATGGTAACCTTTAAGTCACCTCATTCAAAGTATATACAAACGTAATTTAGTAAATGTATACGTGGACTTTTTCCATTAATTCACTACTACTATTTTGGTTAGGTTATGAGGTTTGGTTAGGTTATATTAGGTTTAGTTATAACATGTTAGGTTTGGTGTTGTTACATTAGGTCAATCTAAGTTATGGTTATGGTAGTGAATTAACAGAAAATATCGGGAAGTTGTCATATAAGCTATTTGATTAATTTTTGTTCTCTGTCCAATAGACTTCTTCAGTTCATGAATCTATAAATATAAAACGTAGTCAGCCTTTTCAAAGCGCTCAGTCCTAGAGCGAATATTTTTTAAGTATGTATTATGATCTATAACAAACAGATAACATTTGTATTAATACCAGTATCAAATTTATTAGCAAAAATAGTAGTTAAATTGTAATAAAAATAACGTGTAATATAGATCCGAGGGAAGATACAGTCCTACAGTATGTAATCACCGGTCTCCCTCCTAACGAATCACAAGCGTGAATAAGAAGGCCGAAGTAAATTAATTGAACATAGGATTTCCTCAATTGTTATTCCACTTATGGGATCCTTGAAAGAGTTGTTCTGTTACACGTAGACGAAGTCAGTTTTTAATTAAATAAAAGTGTATTATTAAATACCATCATTTCTTCATTGACCAATCATTACAATTAAGTTCACGACACCCTGTGCTTGGCCATTGTACCAATTCATTTAATTGTTCATGATTTCATTTATCACTAAGCCGCTGATCGTCGATATGGACGAATGTTAGGGCTGAACGAGTGTGATGAGTGTAGAAGAACGAGTATGGTCATTGATACTATCTACGGTCAACTGTTCTTTAGAAAGAGCTATTTATTAGTTCCCCAATACTCAGGGTAACTAAGGGGCCTACATCTTTATGTGAATTCGATTCACGTAGTACTGGTCTGACAATCCAAATATTTATTTTCCCTGAATCCTTGGATAAACCTCTATCGTTTGTTGTGAATATGACCTCCTAAGATTCTATGATCTACCTTTCGTATATTTTTAGAAGCATCTAGAGTTTTTGTAACCACTTACTAACAGTTATCTATAGTACGATATGAATTTCACTGCACTATAGATAACGGAGTACAAAATCTAATAATATATTGTACACAATCGACAAGCTTGTCTTGTAATTATATGAAAATGCTTTTCTATGTAATTAAAGTGCTTATCTGTAAGATACACGCAAATGAAAATAATGTTTAACAATAATATATCGATGTTTGTAAAATAGTCTAAGGTTTCAGGGTACCAAAGTACGACATTATGCAATTTTACAAAAAAGTGAGTTAGTTTAATGAAAAATATTAAAAACAGATATTTGATAGGGTTATCAAGAGTGATGCCCTTCCTACAGTAATTATAGTTGTGTTTTTTAGTAGTTATTGGTCATTTTGGTTCCAAACTTCATAGATATGAGACCAGAAGTGAAAAAACTCATTTTTATTCCGTTAAAACATAAATAAAATTAAAATACTCAAAAACTATAAATTTTAAAATACTAAAAGCCTGAATAAGCGAACTATATTTTGAAGGAGACACTCTTACATTATACTGGCAAAACTTGGCCACACTTTGCTCTGGCTTGATCTCAGCTTGTTTTATTCGTTTACTGTAGTTTTTCTTTATGTCTGCTTTCCAAATAAGCAATCATCTGGAAACATTAATATACTTACAGGATATGATTTAGACATACTGTAATAAATCAACTGGTCCCATTAGCACGAAGCATTTCCCAGTGTCACATGTAGGCAGGCTGGGAAATGCTTGAATTTTCTTTTTCCGTTTACAACTTTAGGGACTAAATATATAAAACCATGCGTATAAATAAATGCAATGTTGTGTAAAATTTTCAAGTGAACCTATTCGCTACTTTTCGAGTTATGTGTACACAAACATACGCAAGTTGTGTTTGAAATATATATTTGAGGGAAATACTTTAACGGGTTCTCCAGTAAAAATGTGAAGGTGTTTATTGTTTTTATATATATATTTTTCAATTTTTATTTTAAAATATTAGGTTTACGATTTTCTTAAGAATATATTGTATTGCTTTGGATTGAAGTTTACAATTTAGTTGTCGTTAATGGGTGATTCATTACAATCAACCAATGAAATAGTACATTTCACAACTGGTGGAGAGAGTGAGATATTTCAGTATAAATCGAGATTATACTGCTATCAGCTAAAAATCTATGAATACGAAAATTTTCACTTCCACGCGAAATTTTAACTGTATTTTTTACAATACTACGCCATAAAACTCATTAAATACTGCATTTACAAAATAACCTAAATATAAAACAAGCTTTTTTGACACTTTTTAATGAGAACCAACACTACAATCTATTCAGTAAACCTACAGTAATGAATAATGATAAATTAACTGTACTAACTATGACTCTTTCTTCATTGTTTTTATGATGTTTCACAGATAGTTTACAATATGAGAAAATAGCTGATATATTTGTAGAGTTGTAAAACAATTATTTTAAATTTGCTGTCTACAGAAACATATACATCCTTTTTATGTGTAGTTTAACTACCAGATCTTGCAAGTTTTAATCATCGATCGTGTAACAGCATAAATTAGTTGTTTAATTTATGGCTCTTGAATATTCATGCAGTTCGTCCTTTTATATTATTAGATTTACTTTAGTTTGGATGTTTATTACATACTTTAAGAAATATCTTACTATTTACTAGTTTCTATGTATATAAACTATACACTATACACTGGAGTGTTCTTAAATGAGAATTAAGCATTATGTTTTATTTATACTATTTTCAATGTATGTATTTCCATAGAAATATATGGATTCTTGTCCTTATAATAGGAAAAAATAAATAGTTAGGTTTTTCTTACAAATTTTCAATTACCAGCCTTATAAGTAAGAAAATATATATTAATACATTGTTCGAAAATCTTTCTATAAATTGGCTAGATTAATTATTTACAAAATGAACTATAGAAAAATGACAAGTTGTATTGATTGTGACTAAAGGATTTTTTGTTACTATTTTACATATTCTATAAAAATAAAAACAGTGTTTCATATTCATGATTCCACGTAATTATTGTTAAATATCAGTAACATGACGACCTGGAAATGATGGAGTTAACTTTCCACATGGAGGATCCACATGTCGTACAACTGCCTCTAAATATAGAATTTAATGATCCAGAAGGTAATGACAACAAGGAAATTAAGCGCGAAACATAGTAATTTAACCTAGAAATCACTCATGTTTCTTTATTTAATCTTAAGAAATTGTTTCGCAAAGTAGAACATGAAATTTATATGTCTTGAGTAACAATATTTATTCTTAATTAACAACGCGTAGTCCTTAGCATGTAGTAATAAGCAGTATAACTTTCAGTATCAAAAACAGTTTTGATAAAGTATCCACAATATTTTGCTACAGTTTTGGTCAATGTAAAGATTAATTTAAAAAATCTAACTATTCTATAACATGATACTCTTTTGGATTATGAGAACCAGCTCAAAAAATCGAACGTAAAACAAAATTACCTCGTAATAAATGCTTTCCTGTAGATATTAATTTTCAAACAATTTCAGAATCAAGTCACATTTTCAAAATGAACACAACATATTTATTCTAGTTTTAAAGATTAACACTATCATGCTGTTAATAGGTAATTAAAAACATTTACAATTTTTATTATTTTTACCAATTTATAGACAACCTGAAAATGTTTAGCCACTGAAAACAAGAACACATATACTTCATTTCTCTTAAAAATAGCTTTCGATGTTGAAGACATAAGATAATAATAATTTAAACAAAATATATTCAAGGATATCATATTTTATATCATTTTCTGGTCTTGTGCTATCCAAGAATAAGATATTATTAAAGAGCACACAAAATTTCAATCTTTAAATTTATCATATTTTTAAAATATATTACGAAATTTGTAGTGAAATGACTATTACAGCTAAAAATTATAGTTGTTTTTTTTACTCCCAAATAATGTTGCAATATGAAACATGTCAGAGCGCTATATAAAGTTGACCCTGACCGTGACCGAGCTGCGGTCCGGTTGTCGACAGTCGAGATATGGCGGCCTCCAACCGGTTTGGCTGGGAGACACTGACCGGCTCAAGTTCCAACCGCTTGGAGCTAAACCACTTTGGAGTGTCTACAATCCAGAGTTACTTTGTAAGTGGAAGAACGAGAAATGGAACCATCAACATACTCTACGTGTTTAAGATGAAAATAGTTATTCAATAATAATATATTATTCAAGATAATTATTAACCTCAAGATCGAGTTAAAAGTAAACATTATGAAAAAAAGTTTTGAATGTTTATATTCTCTTTAAGTGATAGATATATGATGTCTAAATATATGTAAAAACATAACAGTTACAAAACTATAATCCTCAAACAATTTCTCCGTCCTCCACTAAAATTCCATGTTCCTAAAAGAAATACACTACATTAGATATTTTGTATGCTAATAAAAAATGTACATTTTTATATGTTGTAAACACGATGATATTTTTTTCATAAGCTATCATTATGGGAAAAATATTGTCAACCAAAAAAATAGTTTTGTTTTTGGGAATATAATGACATAACAACATGTTTCAATGTATCCTTAAGTGTATAATGATTATTCAAAATTGTTTGTCACTGTTCAGTTATCATTAAACATAATTTTACTTGTTTTTTCATTAAACAATACGGCAACAACACTTAACAAATATTTACAGGCCATAATTCTAACAAGAAAATAGTAACCTTCTAGGTTAGGGCAAAAATAATGTCAAGCAACACTTACCTCAAACCTTAATATATCTTTTGGTGGGTCTTCTGGTAGACAATCTGGATCACTATCCGCATCATTAATAGGTATTTATGAATCATTAGAATCATTACTATAAAAATCCCAAAAGTGTATGGCACATTTCAGTTCCATGTTGTGTAGACGCTTGACACTGTTTTACCGAAAAGATTAAGTAAAATCAGTCAAGTAAAAACAATAACATTTATAAGCGGAGCATTCTAGTGGTAATTTGTAAAAACGAACCTGTGTTGCTTTTAGTGCACAGGTAGCATTACTAGTTCTGTTTAGGTCAAAATGATAGTTAGCACTGTTTCACCCCACCCCTTCCATATAGAAAACCTCATAATCATCATAAAACTGCGAAGAAGAATTTAATGGGAAACCCTTGATCTTAGACAAGCTATTCTGATTTTTAAATAAATGCAGCCAACTACTTTAGTGTACTTGAGAAAGCATAGTATAATTTTCACTATTTTAAAGGTGTTCTAAATAGCAAAAAAAATAAAATAAAAATGCCAAAGCCTCTATACCGGTCGCTATCAGAGTTTAATTAGAACAGGACTGAATGCTGAAAGGACTTCGCCCCCAAAACATTCATTAGACACTTATAATGCGTCTAAGAATTGCCTGATCAGAAGGAGAATTGCAAATTTGGCCCTAAACATAGTTGTCAAAGGTAGCTACAGTCTATTCTGAAATCTTGCTTAAACGCTCTTGTATGGGCAGACAGTGTGAATCTCGGCGTTTTTACTCACTAAAATCAAACTGGTTTGACATGGGTGTTAATATGGATGTGGCTGCTGGTGCCACTAATAGTGTATGAATTTGAATACACCCAAAATATAGCAGAAAATTTATTTCCATGTAAATAAAGTCTGATACTATCACAAAATTGTAAGAGAATGTGCGCTTAGGCGTATTATGTTAATTGTTACCAGCCGAATCAAAACCTATTCTACAGTCGGCGAGTCACGAGAAGTCTTCTGAACTTCAGTTCTCTGTGATATCGAAGGCGCTGATTTCCATCGAAACAGTAAAATCAATGTAGTGTACATATCAAAATTAGCAATTATGACATGTACACTACATGACTTGTGCTGTTTCAATGGAAATTAGCTCCTTAAATATCACAGAGGCATGAAGTTCAGAGGACTTCTCGTGACTCGCCTACTATATTTCGTAATTAGTTGTGGCCTAAAATAATTAATCCGGTTGAATAGAGTAAGTGATTATTTATTTTCACTTACTGTTATCAGTTATGGAAAAGTCCCAGTGGTCAGTAAGTATCAATTGTCAGATAACATATGACTCTAAAAGCTGGTGTACATGTTTTTAACATCCATATTAACACTTATAAATATGGATGTTATAAATGGTAAAATACGTAGTTTTCGTAACACCTTACTAAAAAGTTAAATGTACAAAGTAACATTGGCGTTATTTCAAATTATAATTTAGAAGAAAATAGCATACAAACGATTTGCAACACTTAAATTAACAGTTTAAGGCAAAACATGTACTGTGATGATCAGGAATTAGGTAAATAAAGTTATTTTAAATTATTCCATTTTTTATTACCATATTACATGTTTTTGCCACCTTCAGACATAAGGGCTTCACAAAGTAAATCTCATTCCTTTATGAATCTCTATGTTCTGAGGATGATAAACATGGTGAATCTAAATAAACCACCATAATGTGAGTACTTTTTGTATTTATATCAAAATACATTAGTGTTTTGTTGTATTTTATGTGTTTTAATGTACTTTACAACATTTCTTGTACCTAACACATAAAGTACACAACTTCAAAATCAGTTAATAACATGTTATTGCCGTATGACGTCACTACTTTCAATTACGTTATTAAGTTCTCGTTTTTGCTATTAGTAGAAATATGTCTTAATTACTTATTAAATAATGCTGTAATCAAAGCTTCTTGGAGTAAACAGTTTCGTATGTTAGTAGTCGATGGGTAGTGGAAGAATTACCACGTTTTTTGGGCGTCCCCTCAATGGCTACCATCATCAAATTCATCACCATAATATAACCTACTAATAAGCGTTTTAAATTAAACTTACATTAATAATTGCCAATGCATTCATCATAAAATGATGAAAATGTTAATCATCATTTAATGTTCATACAACAACATAATGGTAATCACAGCCCAAATTGAAACCTCTAGAATACTCTTAGGAACGGGGCAGTACGTATGAAGGCTTATAACTTATTTGACCGAGCTCACTCTGGACAGTTTTTCTGTTTTTGATTCCGACGTTCGCCAGAAGTTGAGGTTCAGTTTTAATATTGTTTTTCAGTTAATTTAAAACGTGTCATTTTTCTTTTAGGCATTAATTCAAATTATTGAAGATTACTTGAACTGCAGAGTCTTTATTAATGAGTTTTTGACAAATCTTTTTGTATTCTGTCTGTTTATGGCGTTTTTAAAAATATTTTAACTAAATGGTTTTCTTAGTGAATATATAATTAAGTTGGGAATCTTTTTTTTAAACGTGTAGGTTATATTTTATGTATTATTTGTTAAACATTCTTTAATAAATTAAATTATTTAAATTGTTGTGTGTGCTTATTGTGAATTATATTATAATGCATGATTTGTATTGTATAAAATATAATTAGTTGAAAAAAATATGGAATTGCTTTCACAATAACGTTATATTTTTATAAAAAAATTTTATAATTTAATTATTTTTTATGGTTGTGTTCCATTACGTATAATTTAAGGTCAGAATAATTTACTTAAAATCGTTAAAATAGAAGAGTAATAATATTGTTAAAATTAGTTACTTTATTTTTTTAAATTCCAATGGCTGCTAGTCTGGAAAGGATTAACCTCTAGAAGTCCAGTTTGCAGCAATAATTTACCTTGAATACACCTTTCATTTGATACCAAACTTTACCTATTCTTACGTTGAAGATTTTCGTTCAACTCCTCGCTTTACTTTACAAGTGAAGTCATACAAAAGTTTTGAAAGCGTTCCCATATTTTTTTACCACCCTGTATATAATTATTTACAGAAAGATACCCCAAAACAATAATTCTTCAATTAAGTCGTATATAGGACGTAATTAGGGTACAATTTAGTTAATCCGTTGCCGAGGGTGGAGTTCAGAGAGTGAAACAATCGACGACACGAAATTAAGTTATAATTTACATTAAGGGTGCTGAAAGATCTACAAAATGCTGGTGATGTTTCTTTTTCTTTTCAAACCCAATCTCAATTAAATATGTCAAGTAAAGTACCTGGCCACAACAATTTCGATCAGATCTGAACCCAACATGTTGAACAGAAATTCTGGCGTTGAGTATACATGATATTCTATTGTAAATCAGTCTATCCGAAAACTTATGGCAGATTCCTAAAACATCTGTAGAGCGGTAGCTTTATGCTCGTTCTCATGTTTTACCTGGCTTCAAAACCTCTATTATTTTATCTCTTTTAAAACCCTTGGTAATATCGTAACTTTAAAATATGGTATTGAAGACTGTTAAAAGACAATTTTTTACTTTTTCACTAGCATGTTTTAGAAATTCCAGGACAGCAACATGTGTGTATGTTATGTATATAACAATAAAATTACAACTTAACTCGCGTACAAGACTATTTAGAAAGCCTACATAACATTTAAATCTAGTACAGTATATTAACCGACGTGGTGGCTCAGTGGTTAATGCTTCGTACTGCGAAGGGCAAAGTCCAAGGTTCGAATCCCCACTGAGCCAATGGTCGGTACTTCACACGTTGAACAAAGTTCACGCACAGGCCTGTAGGCCCATGTGAACTGGCGATTGAAGTTTAAAAATAAAAAAAATTAAAGTTTAACTTGTCACGGATAAGGATTTATTCACGTATTAAAAAGTGACAAATAAGGCATATTTATAATGTGCATATTTTTTTATAGAATTCCCATTGTAAAATTGATATAATAATGTCCATAGCAGTAATTATAGTTTCTCTTCTTCTGTTCGATCTCTAACTTGAAATACTTTGAAGGGGTAAACATAAAACTATTATAATGTCAAATTAAAGTAAGTAATTATTTTTTAATACACTCGTAATATACTTCGTATGGATTTTTTTCAGCTACAAATTGTTACTTTTAAACAGCTGCGATGTATAAATTAGATAAAGATCCAAGAGATATGATATTATTATTTTAAAAAAGTGATATCCAGTCAAAAGTAAAGTCCAACCCACCAAGCCATTTAATACCTGCCTCACTGATTATGTTTATACTGAATAATCCATCCGTGAAAGAACGCGTGGGGCACTCTGTAACTATGTGATCCATTATTTGGATTGACTCCCCGCAAACACATGACTGATCTAGTGTCAATCCCTATTTATACAACTTCATAAAATACATTAATTTTGCTAAAAATTTCATTAGTAAATTTAATAGTTAAGAAAGCTAATATGTATATATTGTACATTCATGTAAAGTAATGCATAGAGATTTAATGCTCTGTAATAAATATAGAGCTGTCACCTTGTGAGTATATTAAGCTCTACAGTCGTAATATTAATTATTACGTTAAAATAGTTTTAATATAACATTAAAAATAACCACTGAATTGGATTTGTAAATTGATTTTCCTACGAATTTTTTATCACAAAAGTTTATTTATATTGATTATATTAACTATTTTGACAGATTATAAATGTTTATTTACTTATTACAGTAGTTATTACCAAGCCAATGTTAAGTTTTACAAGATAAAACTTAATGTATAAAATTATACAACACCGTATTCTATTTCTCTTAATGGCTCCTGCAACACTCAGTACTACTTTTATGTTTACAGTTCTGTATGGCGTATAGTAACAAAACTTGTTGAAGGAGTTTTGGAAATGCTACCTTTGCATCCAATTCTAATTTTTGATCTTAAAATCACTACAAAAGCACTGTTGTTTTCATTCTTTACAAAATTATATATATCGATAAAAAATTAGACAAACATATTAAAATTATGCATTATGTGTCATCATAATAAACGATTAATAAAAACTAAATATATACTTTACACACAAAATACAAAAAAATCACAATTTAATAAACAATGTTATGAAACATAACTTTTATACGATTACTTTTTAATTTAATTATATTGTACTTTAGGTATTTGAGCTTTATTACTAATCACTTTTTTCACTTACAAACCCTTCGCCTACTTAATATCCATGGCCTCCACCTCCACCCCCTCCCTTTCCTCCCCCTCCCCCTCCACCACGTCCTCCACCACCACTCCCATAGCCACTTCCTGACCCATACCCTTCTCCATATCCTCCGCCTTTTCCTCCATGTCCTCCGCCTCCACCTTTTCCACCTCCTCCACCTCCACCCCCACCTTTACCTCCTCCACCCCCCAGAGCTCCGTAACTATCATCAGAAAATGCACCTTCACCTCCTCCATGTCCATACCCTGATCCACTTCCATATCCATAGCCACTACCTTTTCCCCCACCATGACCACCACCTCCACCACCGCCTTTTCCACCACCGCCTCCACCACCTTTTCCTCCTCCTCCACCCATGGCTCCATAGTTATCATCAGCAAAGGCACTTTCACCTTTAAATCCACCTTGCCCATACCCAGAACCACTTCCCTTACCCCCACCACTGCCATGACCACCACCTCCACCCCCTCCTTTTCCCCCACCGCCTCCACCTCCACCACCTTTTCCACCCCCGCCTCCATATCCCTTACTCCCACCTCCAAAGTCTTCATCGAAAGCAACTACTCCTTTGCTACCTCCCCCATAGCCACCGCCTTTCCCTCCACCCCCTCCATAACCCCCACCACTACCACCACCCTTTCCTCCTCCCCCACCATGTCCACCTCCACCACCACCACCCTTTCCCCCACCACCCCCCATGCCACCATAGCTACCGTCAAATCCTATAACACCACCTTTGCTACCTCCTCCATAGCCACCACCTTTTCCTCCACCCCCTCCATGACCCCCACCGCTCCCGCCACCCTTTCCTCCACCTCCTCCATGACCACCACCCCCACCCCCACCTTTTCCACCACCTCCTCCACCACCAAAGTCATCAGCCATGTAGGACCCTTTTCCTCCAAATCCTCCATGATGGTAACCTCCAACTCCTCCACCTTTTCCTCCGTCACCACCTCCATCGAATCCTCCACATCGAGTGCATCCAGCAGTCTCAGCTACCTCCAGGTCACCAATGACCATGTGTAGAAGCCCGGGCGTCATCAGCAAACACTGGAAAGGGTATGAACGTTGTAGTCATCTTGTTGGGAATAACTAGTTTGGTTTCCCTCTAGTTGATGAATCATAGTGTAGTAATTATTAATCACTCTATTTGAAACTCTGATAGTGGTTTAATGTAATATTAGCTAATTAAATTAAATGTTATCAATAAAAATTAGTAAAATCACTTATTCTTCTTTAAGCCACTTATATATTATAGATGTATAGTACTGAGTAATTATAATAAATCAAATTAATAAGTGTACATACATTAACAGCAAAGTAGTATCGTACTTAGGCTGTTCATATCAGTACATATATGTATATGGTACAAAACAATCCAAGCACTGTACTTGTTTTGATTATTTTCCTTGTTGGTTTTTTTTTTGTAAAAGGAACTTCATAAAACTACAAACAAAATGAGTTTATAGAGTAAATATGTTTATTTCTTCTAACACTGTATATGAGATAGTCATAAAATTTTTAAAAGTAATCAATAACAAACAAACGTAACATATATAGCAACTAATTTCGAAACTATGTGTTTTTAGGGTAATGATAATAATTGTTGAAAATACTAAATTAAACTGTAGAAACAACTTTCTTCAGACATAGAAAGATTATTTTCCTTTGGCTCCTTTTCCGCCTCCACCATGACCTCCCCCGCCCCCACCCTTTCCTCCCCCACCACCTCCTTTTCCTCCTCCACCACCACCACCCCCTTTTCCTCCTCCATCGCCACCGCCGCCCTTGCCACCATAGCCTCCGGACTCAGCAACCTCCAGATCGCCAAGAACCAAATCCAAGGTCACCACCATCACCAGCAAACACTGGAAACGTACCAACAGTGTACTACACTCATCATCATATTACAGTTGTACAGTTAAACTCTTGATGATGAAAAATTTAAGGTTTTTTTAAGGCTAAATTAAAAATATATAAACATTCCTAAAAACTGATGTCGTAAAACTTATATAAAATTTCATACACAGCGTTAGTGGAAAATCTGGAGACACTATTATTTATTGTTAGTGTGGAAGTGTCACTGTACATCAACGAAACTCATGTTTTAAAGGCTCAAAATTTTACTATTTTATGAATACGGTGATTGGGCCCACATAACCAAAACTGGATATTTTAGAAGCAGCAATGTTTTCAAACTAAAAGAGAAAAAAACCACCAAGGTGCCCCTCTTTAAAGGAATTTATGTATGTGAACGACCATGATTTTTTTTTAAAGAGACAAGAATTTATGAACTTTAAAACTTCATTCAATCAACTTGCCCTTTAAAAAGTCATTCATGTTTTAAAGCTACTGGATTTTTTTATGTTTAAATAAAACACGATTAGTTAGTTTTATTTTAGTATAAATATTAGTAATATTATAGTTTCAATCAACTGAAAAACTGATTTTTTGTATTTAATATTAAAGTCGTAACTGGAACATAGTTTTACAAATTGTTAAACAACACTCTAATTATAACTCCTTTCAAATGCTAGTTTGAATAAATACAGTATTATTGACAAGAAAGCAATAGTAAAGATATACCACACACATGTTAATTCTAGTCTTAAATATGAGTACAAATTTAGAATTCTTTTGCTGTTTTAACAATAGTATCAAAATACAAAAATATTTATATGATTATGACGTTTTACAAAAGTGAAGAATCATGTAAAACTATTTTCAGAAAGTTAAAAATATTCTTTCAGCCTTCTTTTTTCATGTTCAAATGTTTGATGGTTTTCAATAAAGACGTTGTTTTTTCGAAAGCAACAGCACACTTACAGTTATGACCTTAGGAATAGAAATGATTTTCAAAACCAGCACCACCGACTTAAACTTTATGAGAATACACCCAAATATGTATGAAAACAGGTTTTGAACTTTTTGGCCAGTACCTTAAAAGAAATTGTTTATACAAATTAATTGGTATAAACAAAAAAATAGAATAGTGTTTACTGTAGAAAATGTATTATGACATTAGAGATTATTATAATGATGAGACAAATAAAATTGAGTAAACCCCACATGTAACAACGTATTTTAGTTAGTAGATCAAGTTTTTTTTTTTTTTTTTTTTGCATTAAGTCTTACACTGCTATCTGTTCTATATGTATGTCTCATAACAGTATTAAATTTTAATTAAAATTTTATTGCTGGCCCATAGACAACTTTAAAAGTTTAAGATAAACAAAATTTGTTCAACGTTGTTTATTGCCCACCATTCATGATAGCGTTAGGATATAGGCCTCTAGTTGCTTGCATTAAACATTTTGAGCAGCCCCAAAAATATCAAATTTTGGTTTTATAGGCCCAATTGTCCAATGCATAAGAGATATTTTTTGTTGCCTTATTAACATGTTATGAATTAGGATGTTTTGCACCAACATAATTGGTGGGTGTCTCTAGGGTTTAAGTAATTCTGTTTGTATACAGAATTCATTAAAACACTCATTATATATTATGCCTTTACATGAATCTTTACATAATAAAGGGACTAATAGACAATATACGAAATTTTTTTCAAGGGGAATTGTTAAAAGCTGTTTGTCAAGAGAGATTACATCTTAAGTGCTTCCCACATTCTAACGCATTTATTAAAAGTAACAAAGTAATGGGAGTACATGCGCCTAGTAAATATTGTTTTACAAATTACTATTAGTTGTGTGTATTTGTTTGAACTTGAATTTTAATTGAAATGTTCCACCAATTTGAAACTTAATGACTCGATAAGCTATAAGGTAGTTATTGAAATGAAAAGAAATTATTATCGAAGGGTTTTAGATTCTGTTTTATTTCTTGGAAATATCATTGTACACAACATTTTTCCCCTTAAAACACTAAATATCCTTAAATAAATGATGTCATCGAACGTCTCACTGCTGGCTACGTCATACCTACTAGCTTGCTTACACTTTGAGAACTTGCAAATGAAGCACTTTTACCATCAAACACTTTCAAATCTTCTGATTCTTCCTCCTCTACACAGACCTCACACTCATCACTATCATCCTCATCTCCTTTTCCACCTTCTTCGCCATCTTCCCCTCCTCCCCCTCCCCCTACACCTCCTCCCCCTCCACCTCCTCCACCTCCACCTCCCCCACCTCCTTCCCCTTCTCCACCACCACCTCCTTCCCCTCCTCCAGCACCACCACCTTCACCTCCACCTTGACCACTTCCAGTTCCTCCACCAGCCCCACCGCCTGGGCCAAATCCATGACCCCCACCCCCCTTTATTGGCCACCAACCAGCAGGCAGTCCTCCTCCTCCTCCTCCACCTTGTCCTCTTGAAAAATCCCAACCACCTCCTTTATTAAATCCCCATCCAGGATGGAATCCTGATCCTGTATCACCTTTTCCAAATCCTCCACCCGTTCCAAAGCCATGACCTCCAGTAAAACCACCTCCATCGCCTTTGTGAAATCCTCCACCACCATGGTAAGTTCCTCCACCGTCGTTTCCTTTGCTATATCCCCAGCCTTTATGATAGCCGAAACCGACACCAGTTCCTTTTCCATAGCTCCAGGACCCTCCTCCCGCGGTGGCCCCTCCACCTTCATCCCCGTAACAGCCCGAACAGCCCTCCCCGTGTCCATGGGCCCGGCCCCAATCCCACCAAGACCTTCCGGACTCCTCCATGTCCTGTCCGCCGTTCACAGTTGTCAGGGAGGTGGCGACGAGCTGAAAAACGAAATCTAACTAAACGAACGATTTAACAACTCGTGGTTCACATGTGTTTACTTCATAAAGAAAACTATATGGTGTACAACACGATTAGTTAATCCGATATATTGTGTTTTGTAATAAGCAAAATTTTTAATACATTTAAGTATTAATGACGAATTTTCTTGTTGATATTTAGAATCGAGATAAACTTTATGTTAACTTGGTATAGTGTTCTCCCTAACGAATTCTCAAACCCTAATGTGCAATAAATTGGCAAGTTTTCTTAAAGAGAGTCATTTAAAAAACACTTTCAAATGAAATAACTAATTATTTCCAATAAAGTAGCTCAAAAACATTGATTAACACGTTATTGTTAGGGAAATATATTGTGTAAATCTAATAGACTCCAAGAAATAGAGCCCGCATTTAGACTACTAGACACCCTGCAGGTTAAAACCAACATTATAAAAGGAGTTTCATTATTTATATATTTGTAATTTTTATTTCTAACAATAAACTAAGAACTTTGAAGTAAATGTTATTTGTAAAGACATATACTCGCAACCACTGACTTATTGACACTTTCGCCATTTTTAAGAGTTGCAATTGTCTCATAATTATTCATATTTAATTGATTCAAATAAGTTATCTTAATTTGACAAATCTAGAAAAATTAATTCACTAAATTTAAATTTCCTTACCCAAAATAAGATAACAGCTTTTAAAAACTGATTCAAAAACAGAACCTATACCAACCACATAGGTTATATTGCAAAAAAACGGCAGTTCAAATTCCAAATATGATTAATTCTTCTTTATCAAAAACTAAATTTTCTAAATGTGTGAAATCTTGTCTTCTCCTAAGCTTAAATTATCATCACAGTAAAGTTATGTCAGCTATGAATTAGGGATAACATTAAACTTACATGATAAATAAAAACTAAAAAAAACTTTTATTCACATTTTAAATACCGACACGGTGAAAGATTCTTACACAGAAATGAAATGTCACAACTTTGACCGTATGACCTGTATCTCTACTTCTCAACCATTATTCTTTAAAACCAGGTATAATTTTTATGAATATAGAGTAAAATATAAGTATTTCTTATGACAAAAATTAATATTAATGTATTCTTTGCCAATATTTTGCTTGGTGACTCATAAATAATATGTATATTGACTAAGAAAGCCTCACGTAATCAGATTAGGGCTGGAACGCTAAACATACAGTATTTTCTCCTAGTTTTACTTACAAATTTTGTCCTAAAATATATATTTTATATATCTGAAAGCAATCACGTGGAATTGATTAAAAATAACGTTATCCTTCTTCTTATATCAGGTATCAACGGCATATTTGCTTTTAACATTTTTGTAAAAACGTTCATATCTACTAATTAAATCCAAATTATTCAAAAATTTAAAATGTGAATTTCTTTATTTTTATTATTCAAAAACTGTGTATTTTCATCATGCTTCTATGTTTTCATAATTTTTAAATTACAAGGAAAAAATATTATTTTTTTGAAACATGAGACAAAATAACACACGTAAACTGGGCCTGAGTGCTGTTATGGCATACTATTATTTTAGTAAGGTAACAAAACTGTTATTACGTAAAAATAAGCTAGACTGATATTTTCCTGAAACTATTATCAAAAACTATTCCACAAACTGTTTTATATCAAAATGATTAAGTAAAACATATTCATTTGAAATCATTACTTAAAAACTCTACATTTTTCTGCATTATCATGATTCCACTTTTAGCCTATTTATAACGCAAAGTAAAATCACCTATAGAAAAAAAAAGAAAAAAATTACAGGTTACCCTTATCCATGCTGAAGAATATAGTCTCCTTTAAGGGGATTATCATTGATTAAGGGTTTCTATACAGTACTACAGAACAGTGTTTAATTCAGTTTAAAACCAGAGATGGTAAAATCATAAATAATGACTGACTTCTTTAAATAAATAATTAAACAACAAAATTCTTGTTGCTCCTATTGAATCCTATCCTATCCTAATGAACCAAATTTTATGTTGTCTTGTTTTACATAAGATAAATGAATGATCTAGTAAATAGCTAAAGTGAATAGTTAGTTCCTTCGAACTTATAATGATTTGATTTGAACTGTTATGTACTTGACTATGCTACTTGAAATATAACGTTCATTAAAAACTTTATTTCAAGGCTTGATCTTGAATTATAGAAGTTTATTCACGCATGCATAAACTCATATAATTTGTACTCCTTTAATTATTTTGCATCCCATTCAAGTAACTAAAATAAAATAAACGTCCTAAAATGAAATATTTTAATAAAATGATTCTATGCTTTTTATTTTTCTCCAGACTTAAAGTTTATATTTTCGTTATAATTTTTAATTTAAGATAATGAAATTTATTTTTTACGTATTGAAATTATAACTTTAACCATACAACAAGATTATCATCCACAGAGACATGCTTTTAGATACTCTTAGAGAAGAGTTAGTATTATTTAGTAAGAGAAAGAGTATTGAGCAAGGGGTTAGTATGAAATATTAGATTAAAATAAACCTAGCAATCGTGGTTAACATAATAATTTTAAAAATGTTATTACCTCATAACGTTGTATATTTTTGCGTTGTTTCTTAAAAGAAAAAAAGTATTATCATGTTTTGTAAAATATTAGTACATTTTCATATCATGTATGATGGAGATGTGCGAATGGGTGATTATTTTTAGCTGACGAATCAAATAATTTCGATTTAATATTGTTATATTAGAGATTTATATTACCTTAAATTCCGTCAAGTGGTCCAAGACGTCGTCAGATGGCGACCGGTTTCGACTACTTCATGTAATCATTTTCAAGCCAAAATACATAAAATATTCACTTTTGTGAGGTCTTCATAAGTCTTGAAAAATACATTTTCTTTAAAGACATTTACATAAAGATACATTTACATAAAGACCTCACAAAAGTGAATATTTTATGTATTATGGCTTGAAAATGATTACACGAAGTAGTCGAAACCGGTCGCCATCTGACGACGTCTTGGACCACTTGACGGAATTTAAGGTAATATAAACGTCTAATATAATTAGACAGTGGTCCGTAGGCAATACATTATGAAATTATAATATTGTTAGTAAATGAAAAATGCTGTTTTAGTACTTTCTAAACGTTTTATTATTTTTTTTTCTAAACGTTTTTAGACGTTTTAAAAAACTATATTCATGAGAATTTTTATTTTCGAAGGTTCTAGTACAAGTAGAATGTATATGTAACTAACAGGATTTTAGTACCTATTACATAAGATAACAATTCTTTCACACCAGTTTTCGCAACTAAATGATAGCTTAACTACTAAAGAACTCACTATTCTAACGATTCCTAACATTTTTTCAATGTATACCTTTGAGTGCATTTTAAATTATCGTCCTTGGCTACACTCAATGGACTAATTAGAGTTACTTTATTATCTTGTTGACAATGTTAAGCTAAAATGTATAATAGATGGCTCTGATAATCTTGTTTTACAATTCGTTGCTGTTAACATGTTCTATGTGGAAATTCTTACAAACTACAAGTAAAGAAGATACGTTAGATGTTTTTACGTAGAGGATATTACGTAAATAAACGATGCAAGAAAAAAATAAAATTAGTCTCCTTATAAAATAAAACATCAATAAAAATTAAAGTGTAATTAATTTGAAAAGGTTCGTGAGTAGAGAGCAAACTGTTTTCATTAATTAAGTGAAATAATGATGTTAGTATAATGCAATAACTTATAATAGTTGAAAACAGCTTTAACTAAACGTAGTGTATTTGAGAAACGTATTTACAAAACTCAACATTTCCAGGTAAATTTTATAATCTTATAAAGCAAACAATAAAATATACCAAATCAATTTTAAGAACAACCTAATCATGTATTTGCATGCTACTTGGAGTTCGTGCCACTTTGAATCAATTAATATTGTTAGTGACTCTTATAAACATTATGTTTGCTGAATCAGTTTTCTTATAATTGTATTTACTAGTTATGTATGAGTTAAATAGGTCAGTAAATAATAAATCAATTCCAAATGAAACAGTGAAGTGCAACTCACCATAAGAATTGTGTTCAAAGTCGATAGGTGTCTGTACAAAGTTTTTTACGATTTTAATATTTAACTATATTTATAGTTTTGTCTTTATTGTTTAATTTACCTCATTATAATGAATTTTGCTCAGTTAGTGAAACATTCTGTGGCTTTATTAGTGTGTTTATTTAAATTTTAAAATCAAATTTATCCATTCGATGTTTATAAGTTACAGATAATATTATATTAAATGTTTTACAATATTTGTTTCTAATTCATGTTTATTGGTGTCGTGTGTTTAACTTTCTTATTTTTATATTTATTAACACTACGATTCCTTACTGAAAAAATTTACATACTTTTTCATTAATAACAATTGCATTCCTCATAGGTTTTATCTATCTGGATTCGTTTTAGTTTTGAAGTACAGTTTTTCATTATCTTAAGTAACTTAAAAGAGGGGAAAAATTACATTTAAAACACGTAAAACTTCTCTTTTTATATTTTGGATGTCTTTACAAATTGTTATTCATCTTATTAGGTCATAAACGGATTATATTATTTTGAACCAAATGTTTGAGGGAAAATGAACCATATTAATTCTAAAATAGATGAAATAAAAATATACAAAAAATCAAACTTCCGTTTGTTCGGGGACACAAAACTATTAACTTAGTGAATGAATTTTCTTTAAATTTGTAAACAACATCGGATTTATGTACAAGAGTGTGTTTTATATGTTTAGTTCCTATAACTGTAAATAGGAATAGGGAATTCCAAGCAACTTACCTACCTACATTTCACAAATGAAAATAAATGTCAGTGCTGAAAAAGTGCTAGAATGATCAGCTGATTTAAGTGCGTATATCAAAGTTATAACATGTACTTTATATCAGATAACACCCAACATTTATTTTTCTCAGAACTTAATTAAAAAATTTAGACTAAACTATAGTATCAGACCAAACTACAGTAAAGTGTGGCCGCGTTTAGCTAGTTTTACAAAATAATTTTTTTTAATTGGTAAACAGATTTTAACATGGCCACAAATGTTTTAAAACTCTACATCCATATAAAAACATAAGCAGATAATGACGCCTTATCTAGACCAATAGTTGTTAGTTTACTTATATTTTCTCACTCTACATAGCCTAGACCCTGGCAGTACCTACCAGCATCCACTTCATCTTGGGGAGAACTCGCAGGACAGTGTGCCGGTCTCCCCAGGACACCCGGTATAAGACCCCTGGCTACAGAGGACACCGTGACATCCATTGGCCAAGGATCCCACCGTGGCCGATGCTATTGTTGCTACGAGGAAACTCCAATGGCTCAAGGTCGAATGTGCAATTTGCTTTATTGGGCCAGCGCGAAACAAGCAAAAAGAACGATGTTCCACACGCTTATATGCCTTATTGTGAAAGTAATAACGTAAATTCTATGGAATTGTGCGCATATATTAATTAATTGTATTATAATATGTCTTGTTAACAATTGGTCCTTTTTTATCTTAAAGTTTGGTGCTACTCTTAGTGTATAGGTGGGTGGGTGAGTCAATACCACCGTAAGTGAATGTCAAAATGGGCGTGTCAGCTCTAATGTACATGTATGGGTGGGTGGGTGTGTCAACATCAAAGTGCCAAGCCACCGCTGGCATGTAAGAATATGCTATTCTGTTTTAAACATACGTTTCGTGTTTACGCTACAATGTTCTATACGTATTCAAAACAGTATGGCTATAAAATGTATGATCTAGTGGAAAATAGTTATATTTTTGAAATTTTCATTTAAAATCGTCAAGAATTTCATTTGTAAGGTTCACATATTTAACGTTAAAAACTAAAAAAAAAAAAAAAAAAAAAAAAAAAAAAAAAAGAAAGAAAACGCCAAAATATTTACAAAAATCATCTTATGGCCCACTTTCACAGTTCTTCGCCTACCAAATGATACTTCAAGTTTGATACGATCATTGTTACGGGAAAAGTTTTAACCGTGAAAATGTACTGTTATTTGTGGCGATCTTACATTGACCACTACGGTTTCTTTACGTTTAAATTACTATAATTATTTAAAATTTTTTATTTTTTATTATTTTTCAAGTGAATTATAAATATGGCAATTATAAAAATCCACCCACTACTGAGAGTGTGCTTACATTGTTACATGTGATTATTCTACAATTTATGAAGGACGGACCACAAAAAGTGACGATAAAATCATAAATCAAAGCACTGGTTGAAATATACATCAATATAAAGATTCTTATAAGTTGATCAAAATCTAACAATACTTATTTTCTTTCAACAATTAACAAGGTAAAATTACGCACCCATAAACGGTTGTAATTTAGTTGTTGAAATATCCTTCCGACTCACTGCGAGCCTTCTCCTGTGTTGAAAAGGTGATCAAATATACTAAGCTAACTATGCAGTAAATTTACACTGTATACTATAGATCATGTTCAAAAATACATGGTATATTTAGCCATATATATATATATATATATATATATATATATATATATATATATATATATATAAAGAAAAATCATTGACTACGTATCAACATGTGGGAAAATATTGTATCAAGTTTGAGCATAGTTTTGTAACTTCCAGTCTTATAAACACCGCTGTACGTGTTGAGAGCCGGGAGGGCCACTACCACTGTTCGCGTATGGTTGACCGGTTTGAATTTGGGTGGGTAGGTGGGACATTGACACTCTATGAGTATGGGTGGTGGAAGGTCCGTTACCACTGTACGAGTATGGGAGGGTGAGAGGCTCATTATCATTACTAGTCATTACTACTGTACGAGTGTGGATGTGTTGGTGGCTAATTACCAATGTATGAGTATGGGTTGGTAAGAGGAGTATCATCACTGTACGGATATGGGTAGATGGAAGTGTCGTTACCACTGTACGAGTATGGATGGGAGGCATTGACATCACTGATGTACGTGTATGGGTGGGTGGGAGGGTCGTTACCACTTTACGTGCACAGGTCGGTGGGAGGGTCATTGCCACTGTACATGTATGTGTGGGTGGATAGTTACCAATGTACGAGTATGGTAGAAGTTATATCACCGCTTTACGATTATGGGGGTCTGAGAGGGTCGTCACGATTCTACGAGTATAGTTTAGTGGGAGGATCGTTACGTCAGTATGAGTAGGCGTGGGCAGGAGTCACATTATCACTCTACAACTATGGGTGGGTGGGAGGGTCGTTACAACTTTACGTGCACAGGTCGGTGGGAGGGTCATTGCCACTGTACATGTATGTGTGGGTGGGTAGTTACCAATGTACGAGTATGGTAGAAGTTATATCACCACTTTACGATTATGGGGGTCTGAGAGGGTCGTCACGATTCTACGAGTATAGTTTAGTGGGAGGATCGTTACGTCAGTATGAGTAGGCGTGGGCAGGAGTCATATTATCACTCTACCACTATGGGTGGGCGGGAGTGTCATCGTCACTCTGCGACTATGGGTGGGTGGGAGGGTCATTGCCACTCTACGATTATGTGTGGTTGGGAATTTTATTCGCAGTTTGACATCACAAAACCTTAAAAAATATTGTTTCATGAAACAACGTTGTTTTTACAGTCCAGTAAAATGCTGTTAAAACCTTTATCATAATAATAAAATTTATTATTTTATAGCTTCGTTAGGATGTCTTCATTAGTGTAATGATATATAAAACGAATTAGGACATGAATTTATATGATAAAGTAGGCAATTACCTGAACAAGCCCGATGTATATAAAGTGAATACGTGAGAAAGTGTTATAGCAGCAAGCTTCATGGTGCGGCTAGCTCCAGTGAATAGGAGTTCTTAGACTAAACATATGACTGTATTAATACATTCCTCTCCAGTTTCAATCACATTTTTGGACGTTTGAAAACTGCATTATTTGAAAGTCTGATGGACAAAGTAGGAATGTTCTATTTTCGTAACGTAGTTATAACTTAGTAAAATTAATATTGTACTAAACTAGTCCCGTAATTTTAAGACCCATTGTGTTTCTTTATAATAACTTCCTGATTATTACGTCCTTATAAATAATGAATTAATTAAAATTGAGATAAAACATAAATTTCAGTGACATAACTTATAATATATCACCTATTTTTAAGTAATATGCTCAGTATAAAACACTTAAAGAAAAAGAACAAAAATATATACTCTTTATAAACGAACTATTTCTAATATTATTTTCAAAACAGTGATATAACCTACGATTCAGAATTGTTTTACAAACTGGCATGTTTAAATTTAAGTTTAGAAAATAATCACGTTACAAACAAATATCTTTATTTTCTAATGTTCTGTGGCATATATTAAAAATAAAAACTGGAATTTTACCAATGGTGTGAGTAATATTTATAAATTGCTCAAATTGGGATTGTAATAATATTTGTATTTATATATTTACTGTCTTAGCTATTTATTTAAAACCTCGCCAATCATAATGATACTGGTTAGTATTGGTTCAGGTTGGGAAAGGATTAATGAGTGGGATTCCTGGAGTGGTGGCACAGGATTTAGGACCGTGAAGTCCAAGGTCGAATTCCAACTAAATAGGCTGTAGTTATTTTGTTTGTTCAAATAAATTACGTGCATGATTGTAATCTATGTGAATTGGTGATTGAATTTCTATTGAAAATTTTAATTAAATAATTCAATGAACTAAATCCTCATTACTAATGAGGAAAATTATTTCTTAGTAAGCGAATAATGTTTGGGATAAAATTTAGTACCTTTTGATTTCAAGCTGTTTTGCATAAATTAACTAACCATCCAATATATAGGGTGTAATAAAATCCTGGGTATGGCATTATATTGTTCGAACTACACCTCAAGGTATAACTATTGAAGCAAATATTTTTTTTTTTTTTTATTCTAGGGATGGTTTACAAGAAGTCAGAAGAACATAGGTTGAAATGTACATAATTTTAATGGTACAATGGACCTTTTAGGGTTTGATTTGTATCGACACACTGTAATCGACACACAATTTATGGCTGTCAACAATATAAAATGTATGCGATTATATATTCTTATTGAAATAAATAACAAGCTGTCCTAACTGAATAATCTTCTTCAGTTTAAAGGATTTGATATTGATGGAATAAGAATGAATTGAGAATACAGAAATAAATTTAAAGTAAGGAAATAAATGTTTTTTTTACTATAACTACTAAACAAAATCACTTTATCCAAATATATTACAACTTTTCTAAAAATGATTAACTGGTAGCTAAAAACAGTTATAGTTTTGTGTATAAAGAAACAATCACATCATTTTTCTGAAATATATCACACATCAGTCACCGTTCACTACACACAAATATTCATTCAATTTATGCAATACATTGTTTGAAGTTAAAACATTATGCGCATTTTGATCTCCTGTTATTCTCTACACAAATCTAATACATGTATAGAACCCTCTACCCACCTTATACACAGAACTCTAGATTCTTCACTATAAAATAGACCTATTATATAATTACTAAATACCCAATTTACAATATCTGAAGGCGGTCAACCCACACAACTAACAACTGAAAAACTTAACCACATTTATCATAAAACTCTATACGAGTTTTTGTCACCCGCTTGACCTACAATATTGACTTGTTCTCTACAATAAGGAGTGAATTTAAAAGTCTATTTTATATGATACATACAGTGGTAATATATTCTACAATATAATTGACAAACCTACTTTCGTAGTGTTTATATACGATGATGATACCATGTATGGTTGTATATTAAAATGTAGGGTGCGTAAGCCTACATCTACTAAGAAGTATAAAAACATTTTTACTGATAATATTTTCTTAACATTTTATTTACTTGTTTGTGTACATTTCATATATTGGGTTTATAAGATCTGCGTCTTTGTTTTATTTATTTATTTATTTATTTATTTTTTTTTTTTTGGGTGTAGTAGTATTAACATGGATGGCCTCCATCATTACGTGTCAGGCATGTGACTGGACACAGACAGGTCAACAAGGATTCCGTAGACGACAGTTCCGTGTACAACAGTTTGGACAGTTCCCCAGACAGTTCGCTGGACAACAGATTCCCGGACAAACGTTCCTAAATTTAGGACAGTTCCCCGGACAACCGTTCACTCAACAACCTATCGCAGGCAAGAGGAGACGCCGACAAATTAACCCTCGTGTACCACCTACTGTGGATGTATATTTTAAAGGCGGGCTGGTAGGTGTGGGTGAAAATGATAAGACTGTGCGTGGGAAATTATGTATTGGAGCCGGAGAGGGACTGAGAGTGGGTACAGACACTGTTTGACAGTGATCACTGAAGGGAAATAAATCATAGATGACATCCTATTAGCACTCTACTGTAGTTTTAGTACATAATAGACACTTTGGAATTGATTATAACCCGTAGTTAGTTAGAAATGATAAAAATGAATAGTTTGTGATTTGTTTTGACTGCTGTAATCCGCAAGATTCCACAAGAATACAATAAATTCTTAAGTTCTCTACACTCAAATAAAATAACCACATTTCCACTTTGCGTTCTTAATATCCATTTGGTATATAAGGAAACATCTTAGATAAACAGGTTGTTATCTGAAATCCACCAACAAACCTTTGTAGGGTCAAAATAAGACAAAAGGTCTTATAAACAAGAGTCCAAAAACCCATCAACTAGTTAGCAGCCTATATATATTTTTTTCATATAAAGGGCCCAATCTCAAAAAAGAATTGCTTGTTAAGCTTCAAATTTAAAAAAAATAATTATTATAATTAGGTTAATGTTAAAAATAACGAAATACATTTTTTTTATAAAGTCATAATTTACAACAAAACAGAAGCCGTTTTGAACATTTGATGAACAAAAACTCCAAACATGTAGTTTAAAAAATAGTTACATGTTTAATGTATATTGTTTTTCAACAACATTGTGGTAGTTTTAAATGTCCGAATAAAGGTAGCTCCGGAATTAAAAGTTTATATAAAACGTTTTTTTAAGTTTTTATTAAAAACTAAAAAGTTAAAAAAAAAACACAATGCTATAGTTTGTAAAATGTTAAAATTGATTTACGTATTTTACTGAAATTTAATGATATGAACTCTTTTGCTAAATTGAGAGTTTTATTTTCAGACCATTATTCAGATGAAAGTATTTTTGTGTAAGACAAAACAGTGTTTCACTCATATTTACAAGAATATTTTTCCCCATTCTGACCCTAAAGACAACCTCATTTGGCTGTTTATTTCAGAAACACCCTGCATATGCTATGCACATAAAATTTCATTTAATTTTTTATCGATCTCAATAGATAATGTTTTGTTTTTTTTTAGAGATGCTACTCTTTGCATTCAATTCGTTATAGACTTTCAGTTTATAAATAACAGAATTGAATGGAATGAAAAGCATATTAAAGGAATATTTTTATTAGAAAACAGAGTAATTTCAGAATAATTATGTTCAATTATTGATAATTCCCCGAAGATAGTTTTAAGTTAATATTTGCCACAATAACGCATTTGAACAAATTTCCCATTTTCTTTTTGGAATCTTTATTTAAGGAAACGTCGTTTTATTTTCAAACCGTTTTAATAAAACAGTGCTGGTGTATTTTTTCTATACAATGAGTACAAGGTATGTCCTAAACCATATTATTATTATTATCACTTATGAATCAGCGCTTGGGGCAGCAGGTGCTCTAAATGGTAAGAGCGTTGTTAACTTTAACACAAAATGGTGAAAATAAGTCATCACATATATATCAAATATGAAATTTGTATAAAAATAAATAAAATTTTGATTAATTTACATATGTATTATATAAAACTGCATAGTAAACAATAAGTAAAATTGATCTGTTTGTGTTTTTTTATTAATTAAAACTTCAAAAATGTTAGGACACTCATTTCAGTTTGTTCCTTTGGCAAGAATCAAGTGGGAATCAGCATGAACATATTTCAATCCTGAATTTGCTTTAATTCTCTATAAATTCATTATAGAGATACAGTTCGTGACATTGAGTACAGTAACCTACAAACATTAAATTAATGTGTCGCAATGCATGAACGTCCGCAAGTAATATTGATGAAACGTTTTTCAATTTGTATGAGCTTCATTATTAATTTATTTGAAAGTACCTAACGAGATCGTACGGTTTTTAAATTCAATTTCAAATGACCCTGTACAAAATAAGTGAAGCAGGTTTTTAGCAAACGCAGCTCCTTCCTTATTTCTTTACCAATTTAAAGGGTCGAGAAATCAAAAAATTTTCCTGCGTTCGAAGTTGTGCAATAAGGTCTTACTTCTTCAAGATATTCATCCTGAATTGTATGACCTCAAAAAGTACGTTTTTCCTCTATAAGAATAAAATGGAAAGAAATTTATATGAAACAAAAAGTAACATGTTCAAATGTAAATTACGATTACAAAAAAGGTATAACAGCTTTTGGAATGTAAATAATGGCGTTTGCAATATTGAGGACGTTGGATCTTTCATAATTTTAAAACAAGGAAGGTTGTACGCATGGTTTTGTTCGCATTCAATTGTAGGGCTCTGCTCTCCTAAACCTGAGGGCTTCAATGATAAGCTAATGAGGTATTTTATTAATTTTATTAATATTAACCTCTTGAACTAAAACAAATGAAAATAACACGTTTGAAACAGGCTAAGTACAGTAATATCATTGGGTGTTTATAGTAGTAAATAGATAGCAGCGCAAGTAAAGTGTGTGAGATATTGTGTATATATTTAATATTGTTTATTAAGTGTGCGTTATACAGGTAACCTAATATTATTTGTAGTCAAAAGTCACATGCCGAGGCCGAAATCCGAGTTGTGACGAGCGTAGTGACTGACGGGGTTGGCACGCGAAGCGTGCATGAGTATGTCCTAGTTGATCTATAATAATTAAATTGTTCCAGAAATGTACAGACCCCGTATAGCCAATGAAACTCCAGCCTGCTCCAGCCATTTGAGACTACAACTCATTGGTCCTGAAAACGGCCAACAGTAATTTATCCGAAAAGTCGACTAAAATAAAATTATATATTGTACATACTTCCATCCCACGGATCAAATTAAATATCAAGATTCTATTAATAATAGTTACTACTTTGAGCCATATCATATTAATTAATATGCTTGTTAGAATTTGTACTCGTTCAATTCAATTCATTTTACTAGATAGCAATTATCACATTTACAATCAGTTTGACATGACAAAACCAACAAAAATATCTGCCCTATGGAACTTGATTGATTTTTACAGCATACTTAAATTTAGTTAAAAGCACTAACTCGATACTAAAATTCATTATTTGGTTGGTTTTTTAGTATGTCTTCATTAGTTTAACGGTATATAAAACCAATGAAGACATGAATGTACAGGGTAAAGTAAGTTATTACTTGAACCATCCTGACGTATATAAAGGGAATCCCTGGAGGACTGCCACATCAGCAAGCATCATGGTGCGACCAGTTCTGGTGAGTAAGGGTACATGGTTTAATACATAGACTTATTATACTCAAGGATTTATTTATAGACTATACAATAACTGTTCAGTATCAATCATATTGTAGGACGCTTGAAAACTGCACATTTCAAAATATTTTTTTTATCTCGAAGAACTAAATTGAAGAACCAGACATAGGCAAAATTACTTTTTATCCACACATAAATTAAAGTTATTAGAAAAAATTCAGTTTATATAGAAGCAAAGTACGACAACGCCCTTCCCAATTTTGTTAAAAAGGAAACAGTTTATGGAAAATTCTATAAGGTCCTTTACAAATATATGATTGCAGCCCCTCTTTACTCAATTGAAGAATAGTTTAATATTGGAAATGTTTGATGATATATAAAGCAACACTGTATTGAGGATGTAAATAATGTTTAATGTTTAAGTACTATACTAAGAAACTTCTTAATTGATTGTATGACGCCATTTATTTGTATTTTGTACAAAATTATAAATAAAGAGAATTTAAATTGAATTGAATTGAAGTAGGGATAATTTACAATTCAATATACAGCTTATAAATTAGCACGTAATGTTTTGGAATGAATACAAAACATTTCAAATCACAAACACTATAAAAATACATTATTGTTATATATTTTTATGAACCATATTTACCATTCTTAGACCATAGGTTTCCATTAAATAAAAGGGATTCATTTGTAAAGCTCTTGGTAGGCGTGGTTTTTCAAAACTGATCACCGTATATTTGTACACTTTGATAATTTTAATGAATTGAATGTGTATGTGTGACCTGATTTTTTGTTTGCAAATAATCAGTACAATCAATAAAATAATCAACACTATCGATTTGTTCCTAAATATAGAAATCAAATCACAAATACAACAGAAGTCTTCTCTTTTTTATCCTGCCTCATTCTAAAGCTCCACATGAGTATACTTCATAATAAGTTACCTTTTAAAGTTGCATTCTTTAATTTATTTTCATACAGTGTTGTAAGGTTACCATAACTGGATACTAAATCCATGATATAATAAGTGTAGTATTAAAAAGAGGTAGTATTTCCTGTAATATTAATGATCCCTACAACCGATTATGACGTTTGAGTCTTTCATAAAAATGTTTCTATTCAGTTAAAAATCTGTGGAATTCTACAGTGAAATTCTATAAAATGCATACAGAAACATAACAATTAATTAGAGATTTAGAAATATTTAAAGTAAATTTAGAGATTTTATTTAAATTCTGAAATAATATATATTCAGGATTGCTTTAGAAACTTAACACATGACGTGCAATAAAACTGTATATAACTTCTCTCGTAAAAATATGTTAGTTTAAATTGTAGTTATAAATAGGTTAACTTAGAGAATTTGGTATTTTAATTAATGGTGTAACCTATAGGTGAGTAATTTTTTAACTTGCTCAATTCGGTATAATAAATCGTATTTCTATTCATGAATTTAAATATTTGTCTATTTATTAAGAACATGGTAATCTTATAGGAATAGGTGGAATATATTGGGAATGGTAGTCGGTATATTAGTAATTGATTGCTGGCACGGTGGCTTAGAGGTTAAGGATTTGTACTGCACAATTCCAAGGTCAAATTCCAACTGAGTCGACAGTCGGTAGATAAGAGTGTGCATCCAGGCATGCAATTGAGCACTTTAAGGAATTTACTTGATGTTTCCAAAATAATGACCCAATTTTAAATAGCTATATTAATTAGAACATACTGAACGTTAAAATACTCACAAAAGAATGAAGTATACGAAAATGTATAATGAATGTTCAATATTTCTTCCATTTCCAGCACGCTTGACATCTAGTCGATAGGTGAATTCGTCCCTTACTGTGCGTAAGGTTCCTATAAGAAATGCCGCTATCGACTAGATGTCAAACGTGCTGAAAATGGAGAAGTTTATTTTCGTAAAGTTTATTCTTTTGTGGATATTTTGAGTCCGGTTCAGTAAAGGGGACGCGAAAGTGTCCCAACGGCAAACTGAGCCAGTTTATGTGGAACAGATTGTCGTTAGGACACTTTGTCCCCAGCTTGCAAATTTCCCATGTGGTCCAGGTTGTCCTCTGGACAGAATTTATCCTTTACTCTGCCTCTACATTATAGAAACAAGAAGTTTCTTTATTTCACGAGACATTCACAAATATGACACCATTGATAGACACAACTCTAGAACTGGGAGGCACAAGACTATACATAAGAGCATCTTCCCTCAAGGCGGGTGTATATATTTACAAAAACCTATCAACAAATCGTCCCAACACTGAAAGCGTTTAAAACTCAATTAAAAGGATTTCTAGCCTACCATGCATTTTATAATATGGGTGATTTTTTTGGTTAATAGCTTGGAGACCATACAGTTAGTATTCTAACACCGGAACTGGAGGTGACGTAATGAGCAGTATGAATGTTGCAGAAATAGTGTAAGTTTGAGAGTACTTTCTAAAGTGGGTGATATCAAATTGTTTAGCTAGGCATCAAATAGCTTTTAAACTTAAATTGACTTTTGTAACACGTATGATGTATGGCCAGTGCAATAAAACTGCTTTGATTTAAATATGTTTATTATTAATGAATGTTACAACCTGTCTAAAAATCTGAATCTAAATGATACTTCAGCCAGATGTGAACTGATTTTTAATAATGTGGATGAATTCTTAACTAAAGTAAAAATATAGTACGATTTGTATATGTAATAATGTAAAAAACGTGAGGCTTGCTCTGCTCACAATGTATGTCGACTCAACACTATCTATAATGTGAACACACTACTGCCGGCTTAACTCCGTCACTCCCAACCCTGACGGTCGCAATAGAGGGGGGGGGGGGGGTTGAAAACACACTAAACCGGCCTCAACATATATTTTGGCCCTATTTCATTCACATTTTCTCCGGAACATTCAAAACTTTGTCAGACTGTTTGGTGTTTAACGTGTGCCTTTTTCTGGTTCTGTTTTGTTCCAGGTGTGTATGATAGCACTTTCATCTGTGGCTACCGTTCTGTCGTGTCATGGAGGAGGATGTGGAGGTCGTTCGGGTGCTGCGTCAGGTCAAACACAACTAGTCAACCAAAACAACCGACAAGAACAGTCTGTCGGACCTTTTCCCGCACAGAACAATGGACAGGTTCCCGCACAGAACAATGGACAGGTTCCCGCACAGAACAATGGACAGGTTCCCGCACAGAACAATGGACAGGTTCCCGCACAGAACCCTGGACAGTTCCCCCAACAAGCTATCCCAGCAACAGGCACTGACACTGGCACTGGCAATGGGACTGGCACAGGCGTCAATGGCAACAGACGTTAGCTCTGAGGGGAGTGGGTAGAGAAACTGTTTGGCAGTGGTCACTGAAGGGAAAGGAATCGTAGATCATGCCCTACTTGTAATTTTAGTACAGAATAAAAACTTTTTAAATAATTTAAGAAGAGATTTACCAAAAATACAAATTCATAGTTAGAAAAGTTGTTTTGATTTTTGTAATCCCCAATAATCCACTTGTACATAAATAAATTCTAACTATCTTTCTACATTCAAAAAATACATTTGCTAGTTTATCGTTCAGAAAGTAGGGTTGACGTATAATTAAATGTTTTAGACAAACAAGTTGTTTCTGAAATACAAAAACCAACGTTCAAAGGGTCAAAATTGTGCAAAAATCCCTATAAGCATAGGTTCAAAAATCGGCATCGTTGGTTCAAGAAGCGGCTAGTTCGATGTGTGACAGCACAGGTGTGTGTTGTGTATGTACTGGTATCTTGGAACTCAACTCAGCTCACTGCTCAGTCAGAGACCGAGACTCGTAGAATGAACTAATTATGAGTCATTCAAAACATTTATTTACCTTAGTATTACATACATGGTAGTTTGACTGTTCTTTTTGAACACAGAGAAAGTTATTAATTATAATACAGGATGACAGGGAAATTATTACATTGAATTAATATGGGGTAGTAGTGGCAGACGATAGTCTATCTCTTACCAGTCTTGACACTCCCTATTAATCGTGCACGACCCATTGTAAATATTTATGTGCTTCATTCGTCGAGTAAAGCTTTCTCACAGGCCTGTGGCCATTGTGAGAATGGTCATAAACTCACAAAATCAAAAAAATATATATTATACAGTTAAAATGGATTTTAATGATGAATATTTCTAAAAGTTGATCAAGCTAAGTCACTGATAATATTTCCAAGTCTTAGTCACTCACACAAAACTCATTAAGTGTAAATAGCCGTTTAAAATAGTCTCTACATTTTACAAAATTAAGGAAATGCGTATTATAAATTGAACTATATAATATTATCTTAATTAATCTTTGACTGAAAAATGGAATCTAGTCATTTCACTATAATTCCTTTATTATTAAAATGACATATTATATTAACTATTTTATAATGTTTTACAACTATTTTTTGTCACTTACATTGCGTGTAAAAGTCTGGAAAACCCAAAATATGTTTTTACAATGCATAAAATAAAATAACTTTTTGCCTAAACTTTTATAAAAAACTTATTATTTTTACCTGCCTTCAATTTCACTTATTGAAATTCGATTGAAGGAATGGCTCTTGCAGTAAGTTATTTCGGAGGCTGATGCTCTTATCACAGTAGATTACAGGCGAACCTAACCTTGACATTGTAACATGACTCAACCACCCACTTTCACTAACTTACATGGCTTATGTTCTCAATATCTCTGTCTTCTTCTCCACTGCCCACTTTACAGCTGAAACCCAACGATCGAATTGCAGACTCCATACATTTCAATCAATTAAAAACTTCCCAGTACAAAATATCAATAAATACACTTTTATTTTAAAAATTCCAACTCGTATACAACATTTATAAGTATTGAATTTCAATCAAAAGCTGTCCAGTTCAGCTTTAAACCAAAATAAAATTTAACACAGCATAACGCAAACTAACGCACAGGTGACCAGCAAATTTAAGCATAATCCAATAATATGATTTTAGCTTTGCTTAAGGGTATGTTAATAGACAAGTGCTATTGATTTGGTTAATTTAAGATGGTTTAGGATAGTACTTAGTAATTTAATATCTTACTTTTTTCTATATATATTTCTTAATTTTCAGCTATAATGTCTTATAATCGTTCTCTCAACTCTCTTTGATACTATTATGTATTATAATGATGGCTTTTATTGTATGCATAAATTACTGATGTAATAAACTGATTCATTCGTTCATTTAGACCAACCTCTTTCTTTTAACAGTTTCTGTAATTTCACACTAACGATGGATGTCCTATTGAGGCTGCGGTCAAAAGTTGTCATGGATACATTGCTTAAAATTTAAAAAGTACTGAGTTAAATGCAATGAATAGTTTTTTTTTTTTTTTTTTTTTTAATTATTATTGTTATTAAAACTTCACTCGCCAGTTCATTCAACGAGTGAAGTACCGCCCGATGCCCAGTGGGGAATATCGAACATCAGACCTTGCCCTCCACAGTCCGAAGCCTTATCCACTGAGCAATCCTACCGAGTATATCTAAGAAAACTTTCTATAGCAAAATATTGAACTTGGAGAATCAACAAATTTATTGATTATTTCAACTTAATCCTTCCCACAATGGCGCGTTTCAACGAATTTCCTAAAATTCTTGAGACTTTTAATTTAGGAAACATAATTTTATTTTCAATGCTCTTAGATAACAGTTTAGCTATAGTTCTCATAGAATTAGCAAAAAGTACTTACACCACCTATTTTCCCTTATCACTCATGAATCAGCGGTTGGGATTTTTGATTTGTAAAGGACGCAGTCCAGACTTAAAAATATATTGTGCTTAAATCCCAAATAGTGCAAAAAAGTCGTGTACACTTATGTATATTAATAAAATAATAGATTATATTTAAATTTTAATTGCACAAACATGCACCTTAGAATCAGTTTGAAGATAACATTGGTATTTTTTTTTTTTAATAAAAACTCAAAAATGTTAGTACATTTATTTTATTCCTTTATTGAGGCAAGCATTATTATAAAAATCAGCTTTAGTAAATTGTTAATCTTTATAGTACTACAATTTCGGATTTACTGATTCCAAATAGATTCAGTTCATGCCATTTAATTTAGTAACTTAAAATGTTAAAAGTAATTTTTACAAGGAATAAGGAATATGAAAGTTCTCTTTTAGTTGGAAAAGATAGAACATTTTAACTATAATTTTGTTACTCATGTCACTCTGAAAATTTCCAACAACAATTTGGCTGAAACGGTGGCACACATTGTAATTAGTGTATATAAATCCATTAACGTTGTTCAAATTCAATATTTTACCATTACTAGTCATATTACCTTGGAACTTGTCCATGAAGATTCACCTTGGAGGTTGTTACACAGTTTCATTCGATTCTGGGACATCCTTCCTACGTTTGTTTTTATTTGTGAATCGGTGAGCGTTTCGTTCCTTCTTCTCTGTCAGCCTTCTCTTCATTCTCGTTCATATTTTTTGTCGTTGTTTCTTCAAGGCCGTCAGTTACAAATATGTATGTATAAAGAAATAATTCTGGTCTTCGGCTACAGTGTTCCAAAGAGAGATGAATGGTCACCTGCTTCCACTGCTGTGCTTGATGCCTCATGGTGCCTGGAGACACGGTTGCGGAACTTTCGTGCTGGGCCTGTCTTTCTTGAATCCGTGACACAGGAGCGCCTCTTACCTGGCTGAGGTGTTGTTAAAAATAAGTTTCTCTAGGGATGCGACTCAGGAGCGCCTCCCCACCCCTTTCCGGAGGCGCTCCTGTATCGCACCTAAAACTTCCTGTCCTCGGTACTCTACCTGTTTCCTATCTGCTATCGAACTCAGCTTGCGATGCCTCCTAGATACCTACTAATCAAATATCACAATGGCTACTATCATACTGACTTTGTTTTAAGTGCACTGCATATTTTGTAGGAGTAAGTGTAACATTGATTATGTAAGGGGTAAGACGAATCAAAACTATTAATGTACTGTGATAATTATTCTTAATCATGTTTCATTTTATTTCAATTACTAAGTGGTTAAACTATTGCAGTGTACTGAATTTTGTAATCCTTCAGATAAAATACATCCAAGCTTGTTTATGCACACCAACTATCTTGGTCTTCGGATGTAGATCGATCTCGTCACGTTTACCACATCAACTCTCAAAGACTAAGATAAAGTGATGTATTTAAAGTCATCTTTTCGAAAATTTAAAAACTTGATACTATTTAGTTTTATGTAAAAGGAACACGTAGACACTATTCCTTTGCCAATGACTTGTCCCTTTAACCCATGAGTATTAATTATGAAATATTAACCAAAGTTTATGCAAATTCGTTAAAACCGAGCAGTGATTTAAAAAAAATTATATTCATTTTATTACTCATCAAGTTGCTTCAAAGAAAAGGAAGCGTTACAATAAAGGTCAATAACTACAAATAGGCTTGTAAATAAAGAATAAACATTTCTTAGTTTTAACACTTAATAATATGTATAACATTCTAAAATAATAATTATACGTTTAAATTTCAACTAATTAAGTTGGGTTGCACTTACTAATATTTCAAACAAACTAAATTATTAAAAAAAAACAATACTTAACTAAAACAAAAAATAATATTTACACTCTATCTGCAGGCTACAATATTCTAAAACAAATAAAATATGGAAATTCAAACAAAACATGTTATTTTACTTACTTAATATTTACAGCAATCTAAAAAATAACAGACAATACTTAAACTCAAACAAATAATACTATTCACACGCAGAAGGATTTTTTATTTCTAAAGAAATTTGAACTGTAAAATCTTTGAACAAAACTGGGAATAGAAACCGGATCTTGTGTAAATAATAAACATAAGATCTTATGTATGCTTATTTTTAAAAACATGTGTATCACCTACACTTAGATTACTCTCAAGTTAAACACAATAATCCCATCAAAAAGCCTTAGTTTTTTAACCCTTGTCACACCGGACCCGTGAGGGTAAGACAGTGGAGCGCCTCACTGTCAGGCGCTTCACTGTCGCAATTGTGCTATTTCCTGGCTGAAAGTTTGAATGTTTTTGACAGGCGCTCCACTGTCGTTCGCCCGTACATCTTCTGTGTGGCCCAGAGGGTTGGCCAATTTCTGACACCTCCCACCCCTACCCGAGGTCCCGTACTATAAGCTGACATTATTAAATATAATTTGTATATTTTTATTATTTTAGGGTTATTCGTAAGGTTATTTATATTTATTGATTGACTTATTAATGTCTTTGTATTCTTTGTAATTTAAATTACACTTGTTGTACGTTAGTATTTTATTGATTAAGCCTATACAGTTTATATTAACCCAAAAACGAGTAAACAACAATTTTTTTATTTAAATGTTTTCCTTTTCTATTACTATACATTTTCAAATATCTTATCGTAATACACTATATTTTGGCCAAAACTTGTGTTTTTTGTCTTATGCTCCCGAGTCCAGTGCCTTCAAACCCACCCTCGGTAGAACCAACATTTTATTTTACGAGGATGGGTTGCATAATAATTGTCAAACTTTACATTATTGCTCATTTTACTATGGTAATTATTATATTTATATGCAGTTTGGCATAAAAACCCAATAAAAATATAAGCCCTTAGGAACTTGATTGATTTTATAGCATAATTAATTTTCGTCGAAAGCACTAACTCGATACTAAAATTCATTATTTGGTTGGTTCGTTAGGATGTCTTCATTAGTTTGATGGTATATAAAACCAATTAAGACATGAGTGTACAGGTTAAAGTAAGTTATTACTTGAACCACCCTGAGGTATATAAAGGAGACGCTGGGGGACTGACACATCAGCAAGCATCATGGTGCGACCAGTTCTGGTGAGTAAGGCTACATGGTTTAATACATATGCTTATAGACTAACTAAATTATTGTATTTATAGATTTGTTTTAATAAAATTTAACCCTTTAGTCTGAATCACATTGTTGGACGCTTGATAACTGCACATTTTAAAATGTATTTTAGGTTTGATGTACTAAATGGGGACGTTTTATTCAAAATACAGCTTATAAATTGGGACATTATGTTTTGACGTGAATACAAAATAATAGAACATAAAAAAGTAATATATTACAGCATACAAATATATATTAGGGTTCAGGATTTTGATGAACCATATTTATAATTCTTAAAATGGAGGAATCCACTAAAAATCAAGGGATTCCTTTAAAAATAGCTTTTAAGATATGGCAGATATGTTTTTTTCAAAATCGATTACCATTTCATTTGTTCACTTTGGAACTTCTAGTTTATTAGATTTGTGTTATTATTATTATTATTATACATTATTTTCTCCTAAACATTCATAACTATGTCAGACTCTTTTATGTTTCGGTTGTGCCATTTTCTGATTGTTATTGTTCCAGGTGTCTTTAATAGTACTTTCATCGGTGGCTGCCGTTCTGTCGTGTCATGGAGGAGAATATGGATGTCGTCCGGGGGCTGCGTCAGGTCCAGGTCAAGCACAGGTAGTCAACCAAAACACCCGACAACAACAGGCTGTCGTACTGACTCCAGGACAACAGTTCCCCGCACAGAACACTGGACAGCTCCCCCAACAAGTTAACCCAGGAACAGGCGCTGACACTGGCACTGGCAATGGGACTGGCACAGGCGCCAATGGCAACAGACGTTAGCTCTACGGGGAGGGGGTAGGGAAACTGTTTGGCAGTGATTACTGAAGGGAAATAAGTCATAGATGACGCCCTATTTGCACTTTATTGTAGTTCTGGTAGATAATTAACAAATTTGAATTAATTTTAACTAGTGACTCAGTAAAAATAAAGTAAATGCATAATTACAGCAGTTGTTTTTGCTTTTATAATCCACATGTACCTTCATTTACACTAATAGTCTTTGTATTACATTTTAATAATCATCTTTAGTCAATTTTAAAAAAAATCTGCCTTTCCTGTTTCGGCGTGCAGAAAGCCGTTTTAAAATATTGTGAATTGTTTTAGGTATAAAGTATGTTTCTGAAAATCACCAACAAATTCCAGAATGTTTGCTGTGGGAAATAAGGCAACATTTACTATAAACATGGGTACATACAACCTTAGTCACACTACTTCAATCTGAGTTAAATAAAATGAAAAAAGCATTACATTCATAACTAGCTGAACACGGCGGACGCTGTCTCGCCTTTCATTTTTCATTGGCATACCAAAATAAAGCAATAAAAAGAATTATAGAAAAAAACCATTATTTATTAAATGAGTGCAAGAGGGTAAACAATATTTTTGGTCTTCTTATTTGGTGTATAAATGTAAAGGTTTTTTGTAGTGTGTGCTACACTCTCAAGGTGAAATGTAGAACTACAATAAATCAAAACATATACAGTACTGTTGTTGTGAGAACTTCAATCTGCTTATGGCATGTGAAACTACATTAAACACAGTCATATGTTTTTGTCATTTGTCATTGTCAAAATGTCATTTGAATAACATGGAATCTTTAGGAGCCCGTGGGGCGGGACCCTGTGGACGGATCTGCATCAAACTTCACAGAAACCATCTCGGGAGTATACAGGATAACATCCTAAAGTTTTTTGGCGATCGGTTGGATGGTTTGACAGCGCATAAACTTCAAACATATATATATATATATATATATATATATATATATATATATATATATATATATATATATATATCCTCTTTTATAAATATAGATAAAGAAAATGGCAGCTAATTGTATAATCATGCTTGGCAGTAAACAAAATAGTTGATAATTGATATCCCATAAAAATGTGGTTGTGAAAAAATATTTACAAGGCTAACTTTTTATTAAACATTTTATATTAAATCTAATGACATCTCGTTTTTTTTTTTTTTCATTGGATGGAAAATAAGCAAGTTATGATTTTTTTTAAGGTTAGGTACTCACCACCAGCATGTAACGTTTAACTGTCTGCCAGTCTATGGAATCTAAACTCCCACCATAGTTCCTTCGATATCAATCCAAGTGTGAGCCACTTCAGCTGCTGGTATTGTAAGAAGTACTTTGTAAATTTTGAATTTTTATTGTTGGACCGTTTTTGAGATATAAGGCCTGAAAAGAATATAAAATGGCTGCTAGCTAAGAAACGAAAGGTTTTTAATACATGTTTATATTAATGTTTTTTTCTGGGAAAGACGTTTCAAACATCCTTGTGAGGTTTGACGGTGTATTTAAGGAACATCTTGTGTATATGTGTACATTACTTTTAATTTTATTTGTTGTGAAATTCAATGGATATATTTTTTTTTCGGAAAGGTGCACAGTTCCATATACAGAATAGGTTATAAGAATTCATGTTTATATGGCTTCAACAATATCAATTGACCATTTGCATAACTACCGACGTTTTAGAATCTTCACAGAAGTTCATTTTGGAGGTAAAGTATTGTGTTCACGCGTACTTTTGGGGATATTACCAATGATGATAATACTTTAATTTTGAATTTGGTTGAGTTGAATAAATTAGTATAAAAAAACTTGATAGGCGATCGTTGCAGAATACTTGTCTTCTATGACAAGTAAGATAACAAAATGTAGCTTTTATGGTTGTTTTATGCCTTAAATAGCTATCTAAAGGCAAATTGGAACATTTAAAGTAATACCTTAAATGCCAATAACGACTCGCTCCCGACTGAACAATTGCCCGTTGTTTGTGTATTTACTCACACAACAACGTTATTGTATGGAGCATGATTTCTCGGTGTTTGGTAAGGTTCATAAAAGTTCTCAACTTGATAAACTGGTTAAGTACTAGTTTAGAAATTTAGAAAAAGGTTTAACAGATCAACTTAATACAAGTTTATAATAAGAAATATGTTATGGTGGTGGATTTTTTAAACACCTTGTTGAGCCAAATAGGGTTAGGATATTTTTCCGTTTTACTGAATGTTTTTTTTTTTTTTTTTTTTTTTTTTTTTTTTTTTTTAATTTAAAGTAATCTAAACAAAATTTTTTTATATTTACAAATATATTACTGGCATTTTGTATTTTTATGAGAATATGATCTATATAAAAATAGTTTAACCGAAATACTTCCATGTCCAATAAACTTAGTATATTAATTTTTGTTTTAATATAGTAAAAATTTTAGCTAAACCGATTTAGCTCATAACCACTTTAAGTTTATGGGTGAATCTCATTGATATTATTCATGGCAGGGTTTTATGTAAAAACCTTGATAGAATATAGTTTTGTGGTGTTTTTAACATCTGAAAACACAGTTATTAGTATCTAACTCATTTTTAAAAAAAATAATGCTTAAAGTTTATTTATGAAACCAAGTAGATGAAACATGATTCCAGCTTTAGTTAGCGTATCCTGTCCTATTTTGTTCAATTTAAAAATCGTTTTAATTTTTCGCTACACATTTATGAATTGTCATTTTTTCAACGAAGCCCATTGCGTTACTTCTCTTTTGTATAACATTTCCAGGAAAACTGGTGATTGAGCAATGAATCACTTTATGTATTTTACGTGTATAGTTTTTTTATATATTTTATTTTATAGCTATTAACACCTATTATTGTTAACCTTTTGAAGTCAAATTGTGGAGTTTTACTTGGTTTAAATAGGAAGATCTTTACTGCCATATCATACTTAACCTATGCTTACATAAAAGATTTATGACTCACTTTTGAATGGGACCTTAGTCATGAAAATTCATAAAAAAGATATTAAAATCAAACAAGTAATGGCTTAAAACAAATTACGAAGTTGCATAAGTCTCATTTTCAAAATTAAGTGGCTTTAACAACGGTTACATATGTTTTGTACATTGTATGTCGTTTTCATACATCTATTATCACGTAAATCATATTATTTTGCTGATTTCAGGTTGGTGTTACAATAATCCTTTATCTTTCTGCAACCCGACACGTAAAATATCAATGGAGAGGTGGAGGAGAAGGTCGGCCGTCAGGAGGATGGGACAGGAGTTATGGTAACATACCTCAAGAAGGATATCACCCTCAACAACATTGGAATAAGGAAAGAGAATGGGGGAAACGGAATTCAGACAAATATGGATGCAACCCAGGTATATACATAATCAACCCAAATACGATGTAAACGGAAACGAAAGCTCGCTGAGAAAATGTGATGGTGAATGTAATAAAAATGAGCACATACTTGATGTAGATAGTAGAAAGGATAATAGTATAAAACAGAAAACTGGTAAAAGCCCAGAGAACGAAAATAGTTAAAGGAGAGAAGAAAAGTCATCCTCTATTGAACGGTCTGCAGAAAATCACGATGAGAGTGTTCCGAAGGACTTCCATTGGTAGAACTTAGCTTTGTATATTATTCATCATCTCTAAGACGCCGATCGTAGAGATATGGCCGAATATGAGGGGTGAATGAGTGTGATGAGTGTAGATGAATGAGTGTAGTCATTGTTATTATCTGAGTTCAACTTAGCTTAGAAAGGACTATTTATTAATAACACAATAGCCAGGGCAACTATGGGACCTACAGCTTTACGTGGAATCCAAACCACGTAGTGTTAGTATGATTTTCAGCTAACTGACAAGTTTGAGACACTCAGTTCTCTCCCCCACACAACATCCGAACCTTGACTACCATTGAACACGGACACTCCAGACTTCTCTAGTAGTGTTTATATTGATGACAACCATTGAGCGGACGCGTGCCGACTGCCAGTATTAGAAGAACCGAGCATGGAACCTATCGCCTACAATCTCCCAAACACTTTGTCTCCAAGTAGCTGAGTTACAGCACTGCGCCACTAGTGCCGACCTTATAGTGTATAGTTTTAAAATAATTAATGTTATAATAAAAATTAAACATTTATGTTCAAAAATAGGAATGTTTGACTACTTAATTAAATTTGATTTATGCCTTTGTATTTTATTTACATAAATGTATCTCCTTCAAAATATAGGAACGGTGCTCAATACAAATTTGTACGTGTTTGGGTAAACGATCGAGTTGGCAATTACCAATGGATCTATATGGGTGGGTAAGTACCACCGTACGTGTATGGATGGATGGATATTCATCACCGTCTGAATTATGATGAGTAAATATTACCATACTCGTTTGGGTGGGTGGATTGATGTATGGAATCAATCTAAGCCTAGTTAGATTGATGATTGGTGATTGATTTCGGTAAACCAAGTTTATCATATTCAAACCAGAGGGACTCCTAAAGGTAGTTGGCCAGTACTTCAGCAGAAGCCAACTCCAGCCAACCGACATGCGTTTATTAGTCGTGACCCGTTATATGTCTGATTTGTGTTATTTAAACACTGGTTTCATTCCTTTGAGAGTTCCTCTAGACTGAAGATGGTAAGCGTGGTTTCTCGAAATCGATGACATATACAGATTGTCCAGATTCATATTTTAGGGGATTTTTTGTCAGGTTACAAGCGAACAATACTTTTCTCGATTCGTTTTCTGTCTGTGTGTCTGTCATTTTTTTCTACAAAAATTAGAATATCTCAAAAAAATGTTCATACAATTCAGAATTTTTCAATTACAGTTGATTTTACAAAAACACATTTTATACAATTAGTTTGTACGTGTAAGATTATCAGTTTAAAAATGGAGGACGCATCAAAATTTTAAAATCAAATAAAAAACTACACATTTTACTCAAACATAAACATGTTTCACGTCAATATTTGTAGACTAAATTACGCCGATTTCAACGAAATACCAATTTAAAATATCGGGTGATAAAAATCAGTGTCCTCTGTTATTTATCATCCGATACTTTAAATTGACATTCCCTTGGATTTGGCATAATGTAGTATACAAATATTAAATTTCAACATTGTTGGGTTAATTGTGTTAAAAGTATATTAAATGACTTTAAATTGTTTAGATACCCGCTATTTTCAAACTGATAGTCATACATACAACATTCATCATGAAATATATTTTTCTAAGATCAAATTTTATACCGAAATTCACTATTTTATCTCAAACTATTTTTGAGATATTAAAATGTTTGTGCAAATCACAAACAGACAGGCAGACAGAAAACTAATCAAGAAAATTAATTCAATGTAATACGTTATTATTTGTTTGTACCTGACAAACTATCCTCTAAAATATGCGACAGTCGAAACTGGACACTATTTAACTGTACATTTTATCCTCTTATTATATACTTGTAACATTTTAATACGACTATCATTTGTATTCTATTACTGTTATTAATATGTGAACTGTCGTCATATCTTATACCTAGTATTTAAATTATTGTTATTTTATTTTAACCATCCACTAGACGAGGCTTACTTAACACTTAAGATATCTTTCCACCCACCCTACACTCAAGAGGTGTGACCCATCTTCCAATCACGTACTCTCAAGTGACCCTCTCATCATTAACTCATTATGAGCTTCTGCATCCCCTCCGCTTTGTGCTATCTCACTGGTGACGTGCTACTTTCCACCGTGCTAGTTTCCACCCCGTCGAAAACCGTTCTACGGGGCACCATGTTCCAAGAAGCCCCGCGGGTGACACAGTTGTAGTAAACCAAACGCATTTTCCATGATCGGACAATGGTTAGTAATAAATATTACATAGACCAATGGGATTATTCTTGTTAAGAAACAGATACCTACAAAAAGTTACGTTGAGCAGAACGCTATATAACATTATATTGTAATACTAAAAACTAAGGTATTATACAAGGTAATAAACAGCTATTGAAAATAATAAGCAAATAACATATCACCTTATAGCTACTAACTGTTGAACTTATTTAATAAACACATTGTAACTATAGCAGTGTATTTCATTATATCGTCGAGTAGGTTTTAGCCACTTGTATATAACTCCGATTAGGCATAAATACTACAAACCAAGTCTGGCTATACACGAAGCGGCTTTCCAACCTTGTCAATGTTGTCTGAAAGGTCAAATAATCAGTGTTCTAAATAATATGCACAATACACGTATCATACACATTAATCAGCCGTTAGTTGACTTTTTCTTAATTTTTTTAATAATCTTTTTGTATACATAAAAATATACATTCGTTGCCTTTAACCATGAATGACTTTTTCTATATTTACACTGTAACCATTACGTTCAATACCTTCTGAGCTGTTTTTTTTTCACTATAATTTTGCTATGTATCCTAGCAATCGAATGCATTTGGAAAGATCTTATTCCCCATATTTTTCTCGGCACTCCATGATCTTTTGTCAATTTTAACATATTTGTTCTTTCTTTTCTCAGGTTGAAGACCCGATTATGTTGACATTAGCTTGAGCTTTATTTCTTCTGCGTCTTCTTCAATTTTTTACTAATGAAGAAGTAAACGTTTGGATGTGGATTCATACAGATAAAATTATTTAGTTTTGTCCCTTCCCCCTTTTTTGTCTGAACGCACTCCACATACGTATGGGAATAGAAAGGTTTTCAATCCACTGATCTGTGAAATAAAGTAGAAATCGTCTGAATTTGTTATCCTTTGGGTGGATCACCATAATTATAAGGAAAGCTTATTCCACTGTTTCTAGGGGAGATACCCAAGAGTTGTACACTATCTGCATGCGTTTCTGATATCTTAATTTTATTTGTACTCTACGGTCATTATCAAAGTCTGAACCTTCTTCCACAAATATGATAAAAATTAAATGTATATCTTGTCACATTAGTAAAAATTTCAGCAAACGCTTCCTGAACAGCTAATTCAAAGTTGATTTTTGTATATTATACCCTGTCATTATATAAGCAAGAGTCATGGGTGAGTATCCATCCCCTCTTTACACTTCTCATTTCTAAGAAACGGTACCTGTCAAACGTCTTCAAGGGGTGGTAAGTAGTAAGGGTGAGAATATATCTCGGAAACATCTCACTAACCCTATGACTCCCCACCCTCCTTTAAATATCATTATTTAACGCAGTTTCCCTTTTCCACCTATGTGACCTGTACTATCCTAACCTAATTATATGTAAGCCAAAAATGAACATCAGCTAGACTAATTTCATTGATTTTCAATTGGATCACTCCAAAAATTCGTATCATCACTGTAACGTTAATTTAGGAGATTACGAAGCTATACAAAAATGATTCGTCAATTTCCTGTGTGTTTATATACATCTAAATCGCAACTGAAATTACCATTTCAATCATGCTTGCAAGAAGGCACGAAATAACTATTTTGTTTCTACCCCGTTGGAGAGAAGTTCTGCTGTCGAGAGGTTCCAAGTACTGAGTAGTTTTCACATTTAGAATTGGTGATTTTTTACGATACGGCATTATAATTTTGAGACCTTTAAGTGTGATAAATTTAAAGAAAGTTTTTAACTTGCAGAAATGCTGTTTGAGCATTTTAATGGGGCGGCGAAGATACGAATCATGCAGGTCACTTTTTGAGGAGTGGGAAACGTTGACGTTGGCTGTTGTAATTGGTTTTGATCATGTTTGCATCATTGTAAGGGTTTGTTCTTATAATTTTATTCCAAATAGGATGTTTCACAGAAAGCAACCTAGATCTAGGACCCTGTGTTTAATTTTGGAACATTATACTTTTGAGGAGTGTCCATTTCGTTTAAGCATTTGGGTTTTTAGTGAACTCACATGTAATATAAAGATTTATGAAATTGTCTTAGTATGAAAAAAAAGAAAAAGCACATTTCCTCGATAAATAAAGTGACTACTTGTTCATCGTTAAATGTAAAATCTTTGGTGAGATGATTTAAATTATTAAATTGTGTCTAATAGTTATACAATACAATGTACATGTAATATAATTATACATGTGTAAATACATGTGTTTGTTATTTATATTTCTTTATATTCATTTATTTTTAATGTATATGTTGACTAGTAAAAGAGAAGTGCAAGAAATGAATTCACACAATGAAATCACACTTCTACACCGACGATGATTAAATGATTTATTAAATGCTTAAATTGGTTTTATATTTTTAAGACACACTTCTTATTTATCTTGAGCAGTAATTGGTAAATTGTGAAAAATAAATTAGCTAATTTAGTTATATTATGAGTTATATATTTATGATGGAAAGTAATGAGAACTTATATCACTTGCTTTGACGTGTGCAATTTACGTTCGCCCTTTCATGTACGATGTGACTATTACACATAATCTATATAGCCTATTCATAGGTTGGTTATCTAATCACAAGCCTTGGCTCTTGTCATGCTTCAAGGCACGTTCGACATTCCATAGTATTGATTGTAAGTGGTGACAAATACGCGGGAAACCCGGCGGAAATCCCTGGACACACCTCTGCACTGGTGTTCTGTCGTTCTTGACCTAAAAATGTCAAAATTATCTATCAATCTTGCCGTATTGTGAGTCTATGAAGTCTTATGATTTCAGAACGTATATTTATTATTTATTGATATTCTATCAGTTATGTATTAGTATTTTGCATAATTTTTTTCAATTTATGCAACTGTAATTCAATTTTCAGCTAAATTAAATCTCACTCCAAAGTCTACTCAATTTCAAATTACTGTAAAAAAAATCAAAAGTAATTTACTTTTCTAACAATTTAGTTTTAAGAATAACATAATTATATGTGGTTAAAATCAGTCCAACACTAGGTGGTTCGTATTCCACATAAAGCTGTAGGTCCCTTAATCACCCTATTGGGCTATTAATAAATAGCTCCTGGTGAGAAAAATATTGACTTTAGTTAGTTAGTAACAACGACTACATTCGTTCGTCTACACGTATCACTCTCACTCGACCCTCATATTCGTCCATATCTTGCCGATCGGCGTCTTATTAATGAACATTATTATTCAGTATAAAAAGAATACTTAAAAACAAACAAAAATTTGAAAGTGAAACATTATGTTATCCTGCGCATGTTAATAAAGTTATTTAACTTAAATGAAATATAAACATTGTTTTCCTTAAGTAGATTCCAATATTATTTTTAAACTTACTCTGGCATTTCCCTGAGACTATAGATATGTACAGGGATTTATTCAGACAAATTATGGGGGAGAACCACTACACATTACAGGTAAAGAAACTGTTAGTACAGCCCGTGATTAGAGCCTGTACTATCTCTAACTGAGAATCAAATTCTTGACACCTTAGACCACTCATCCATAGGGATTTTATATTAGAGTTACGTTCCATGATTTAGGAATATAATCATGAACATGCTTTTTTAAATATGATTTATTTAAATCAAAGCAAAATACAGTGTAACTCAAGTTGTTTATATGTGACATTTTAAAATATAGTGATATTGTTAATAAGTGTGATATAATGCAATATAACAAATACAATTAAAATGCAGTTAATGTGCAATTCCACCATTAACACTGGCCTTCATTGCCACACCACCCTGAACACCGGCCTTCATTGCAACACCGCCCTCTGGAATGTTATCTTTGACCTTACTTGCAGCACTATCATCTATATTCTTACCAACTGCCAAGCCTTTTTTCAGCGTTTTCTCTGCCTCTGCATGCAGACCACCTCCTACATCAGCAACCACGTGTCCCTTAAGGCCACCTGCTAAAGATCCCCTATTTCCAACTTCAAATGTCTTTTTGGAACCTCCTTCTGCATGCTCCTCATGGCCACCTGATGAGGCTGCACTAGATATGTGAGACGTCTCACTGGAACCTCCTTCTTCATGACCCTTATGGTCTCCTGCTGAAGATCTCCCAGTTCCAACTTCAGATGTCTTTTTGTAACCTCCCTCTACATGCCCCTCATGGCCTGATAAGACTCCACTATCTGCAACTCCAAACGTCTTACTGGAATCTCTTTCTGCATGGCCACCTGATGAGGCTGCACTAGATATGTGAGACGTCTCACTGGAACCTCCTTCTGCATGACCCTTATGGTCTCCTGCTGAAGATCCTCCGGTTCCAACTTCAAGTGTCTTTTTGGAACCTCCTTCTACATGCCCCTCATGGACACCTGATGAGACTGCACTAGCTGCAACTCCAAACGTCTTACTGGAATCTCCTTCTGCATGGCCACCTGATGAGGCTTCATTAGATATTTCAGACGTCTTGCTAGAACCTCCTTCTGCATGACCCTTATGGTCTCCTGCTGAAGATCCTCCGGTTCCAACGTCAAATGGCTTTTTGAAACCTCCTTCTACATGCCCCTCATGGACACCTGATGAGACTGCACTAGCTGCAACTCCCAATGTCTTACTGGAATCTCCTTCTGCATGGCCACCTGATGAGGTTTCACTAGATATTTCAGACGTATTGCTAGAACCTCCTTCTGCATGACCCTTATGGTCTCCTGCTGAAGATCCTCTGGTTCCAACTTCAAATGTCTGACTGAAACCTTTTTCTGCATGCCCCTCATGGATGCCTGATGATGATGCCTGATGATAATCAGCTGTGACTCCAGGTGTCTTACTGGATTCTTCATGTACATGCCCTTCATGACTATTTTCTGATGATCCTTCACCACCTCCAATAGATTTGGTGGAACCTACAGCTATAACGCCACCTAATTTGGATGCTTCACCTTTCACTAGTGAGGTGGTATCCTTAGCTACGCTAGAACTTTTCTCCACCGCAGTTTTCCCGCCACCACTTGCTCCATGAACTGCTCCTTCCTGAGATGTATAGGTTATTGATGCGGATGTTTTATGTCCTGGTGAATCAGCTTTCTTTTCCGATGTAGTCTTTAGTTCAACTTGTCTTTTCTGTCTGCCTACAGGTTCTTCTTCAATACTGCTGTCTAAAGGATATTGCTGATTGTAACTCCAAAGTCCTGAACTGTATAAGGGTCTCCCATTATATTCAGGTGAATATTCCCCACCGGATCTGAAGTGTGGGACAGGATAGAAGCAGTAACATCCCAGAGTTGATGTGGCCATGAGCGCAAGGCCTAAAGATATCTGAAACATTGATTTATACTTTTTTAAATACTAAACACAGCTTTATAATTTTATTATAATCATTATACACACAACAATTACAGTAAGTTATGTATAATATTTAATTTTCTTAGTTCATGTTGTAAGGTGAGCCTTCTACTCATATATATATTTTTTACATGTATTGAGGAATTTTTTTGTTTTTTATTTTTATGTGTTTACCTTAATAGGTCTCTTAAGTATTTTTTCTCTAGATAAATATTTAAATTCTTTAAAAATATTTACTTATACTTTAAAAACTTACTAAGAATCATAAAAGCATATGTCAAAGGTTTAAACTTAATTAGTACGGGGACCATTCCCAATATATTATCCTATAAAAATCAAGTATTTTATTAAGTGATAATAACAAATATTAAAAAATATTCATACTAAATTGTTATAAGTTTTTGTTTATAGGTTAGTCGGAGTATTTTGAATGCTTACAGTTCAGATGCTAAAAATTTTGAATTCATATAAAACATAGTTGGTTCTAATATTATAATTTCTTTTAAATATATATATAGTAATGTTTACCAGTTTGAGATAGATTCCACTGATATTTCTTTAATTTAATTAAATAAAATAGTTTTATTTAAGGCAATCACAGACCAGATGATTTGTGTCACAAAAACATTTATTTTCCTTAGTAATAGCACATTACACAAAATTTGTGAAAGAATAAGGTTTATTACTATGTTACCTAAACAAAATCAACTTACATTTACTATTAGATGACAAATAATCCCCAACGATGTAGCGATGGATGACAAAAAGTAGGTATTTTATTTTGCATCCAAAAGACTTAATTTTGACCTCAGCATTAGTCTTACCATTATACAGCAGATGATTTTTTTTAATCTGTTTTGTACTTTTTCATTTTAAATAATGGTAGATATTACAGTATTGGGCAACTGAATATATAAAAAAAAATCACTGAATAGAGTGTGTATAATGAAAAGAAAGGTAAAATGATATTATTCTTATAAGGTGATTTGCATGATTATCGACTTAATATCCTAAAATTATCACATACTGCTCGTTTCTAGAGTTTCAAACAAAGTCCGTTCTGACGTACCCTCGATATCATTATACATAAGTTGGTGTTTAAGCGATAGTTAGGAAAAACTTATGGAACATATTTTGTACTGTACAATCATTTTGTAAAATAAATTGCACGTTTACCATTGAAATATTTATAAAGTTTAAAATATGGTAGGATACGTTAATTTTCCTAATTTCAATTAAGTTTGAGTTTTGTTTATATTTTAGCAGTTATATAATGCTGGTAAATCGTGTAAGAAAAATATAATTAGAGAATGTCATGATTACAGTACCAAGTGTGCTTAAAATAGTGGTATGTATATATATTTAAGGATAACAGGTTTTAGTTTCAAAATTAAAGAGACCGATGTGGAAAAGTGGTATTTGCATAAAGAATTTTGATTTCACAAGATAAGTATTTTTCCAAGATCCAACAGCTTATTTCTTAAGGACAACCTCCTAAATTTTCTTGCTGAAACATCTTAAATAAAACTTAAGATTGTAGTTATGATTGCTATTGCCATTTGCTATTGTTATGATACTGTTGGGAAGTTGGCAGTACTGTTGCCCCGATATTATTGGGAAGTGAGTTTGCCACTTGGCGACGTTAAATGTCTAGTCAACGGGACGTTGTAGTATTTTTATTCAAGATGTTCTTTATTAGTCTTCATTAGGTGAGAAAATTGAACAGTTAATTAATTATTTGTAGTCTTTTAATTTAAAGCATTTGTATTTGACGGAACTATTTTTAAGAATTTAAGAGAGGCTATAAGTAATGTCGCAGGAACGCGGGCGGATCGACACTCGGGTTCTACACAATGACAATGATTTGACAACGGGGGATTAGGCCTATTGGACTCTATGCATCTTTCAATTGTGAAAACTAAACGTATAAAACAAACTGTTATTTGTAATTAATAAATGAGAGCAACAGCGTTCCTAACCAAAGTTAGTCGTAACACATTAGTAAACGAACCCTCTAAATAACTTGTAAAATATATAACATTCTATCAATTTTGTATTATGTTACAGCAGTATCATAGAACTACATATCGTTCACATTATACTTCGTATACTAAATAATTACTTCTCTGTTCACAAAATAATTATACAAGTAAAAATATCACCTGAAATGTGTAATTTTAACCACATATAAATCAATGTATATAAAAATATTAAATACAATGTATGTTAAAAATTATATATCAATAAATCGTGCACAAATATACACATTTAAATAACCTAAATGAATTATTGAATATAAAATAATAAATGTGTAATAATAGAAACTTTTTTTTTTGTTGGAATGTGTCGGTCATAGTAAATAATAGTTTTCTTTTTATTAGTCTGAACTAGTTATATTAGACTGCAGATGTATAAAGCACTAAATATAGTTTTCTATTAAGTAATACGTACGATTTTTTAGAGTATCATTTTTAAAATAGAGGTTTTTATCGATTGACAGAAAAATTACATTTTTACAGCTCTAACTCCTATGTAAATAATAAATCGTTGATTTTATGAAAAATTAAGTCATATAAATAGACTTCTGTCAGTAGGTAACATTCTAAAATAGAAAAGTCTGGAGTATTAATAGACTGACGAATTTTAAACGTTAGGGCTTTTGGATCATGAATAAACTAGTTCAGAACAACATTTTTCAGTAAAAAATCCTTTTAACATTTTCATGAGGTTTAGAGTTTCTTAAAATCTTCATCTTTACTCGCCAGATCACATGAGCCTGTAGCATGTGCGTAAACAATGTTTAATGAGCTAAGTACCACTAGGTTAGGTCGGTATGCGTACCTAAGAACTCGCCCTCACAGTCCGAGTCGGTCGCCCATTACCTGAGCGAAGATTACCTTAATTGAGCGAAAGCCCTCGAAGGGCCCCCAAAAACGTGCCTTAACTGAGCGAAGTCCAGTCCAGGTATATGCGAGTTGTCGGGACAAGGAATGTTCTTGTTTATTCCGCCGCATACCAGAGGCGGTCAACCACCTGGCTCTGGCACGCGCTACCCCGTGGTTTGTAGTGCGAGTTCTCAGCTAACCTAACCTTGGGGAATTTTATTTTGTATATTTGTGTAAGATTCTATTATGTTTAAAAGTGGAATATGCTATGTAAATGTTCATAGTTAAAGAGGGCCGCCGGTTCGCTCAGTTAAGGCACGTCTCTGGGGGCTCCCTGGAGTGCTTCGCTCAGTTCAGGTACCCAGGCTACTTGACTCAGGTCACTTCGCTCAGTTAAGGCCTGACCTCCGAGTCTTAGCCAGCGTCCGGTTATATTCAGCAACTTTCTTTTATTTACTTTTATTACTTTTCAATTGTCATGGTCTTAAGTTCGTTATTTCAAACATTGTTAGTCCCGATTCACTATTTTCGGCGTCTCATATATTGTATCAATCACAAACAGTTTGAAATGATCGGTCCAAGTTGTAGTGAACCCTTGAACTACTGTCTGTTACCAACGCTATCAGAGTTTAGAACAACATTATTTATATTAAACCTATAAGCCTATTATTATAATAGTCGTGTAGTTTGTAGTTAGTAGAACGAAATAATGTCTAAAAATCACCAGTAAGTTAGTAAGTCTAAGAATGGACGGCTGATAACTTACCAGAAAGAGACGATGCATGACTGACTGAGGAAAGATCGGGTTCCAGCCACTTTAAATACAAGCAGCCAAATTTGCAGACTAATTTTAAGTTTTAATTGCAAACAATTTTCTAGACTTAAAAACCATAAAGTACCATAGATAACATGATTGGTAATGAAGTTGACATAAAAAAACAATTGTAATTAGGTATCATAAAGATTAGCTGGTATGTAAATTGGATTAATTTTAAGGTTTATTAGGGGTGCTCTTTCGAAGAACATTTTGTACACTTATCATCAGCGTGAAAATTTTTACGAGATGTTTTGGAGGTATCGGTAGAGGGTTTTATGGGTTAATTAACGGATTGACATCATAAGCCTCTGATGGTTTTGTCCTCACTGCTTTGGAAGTTTTCGCAAATTTAATTCAAGATATACGTAAATTTGCTAACATAAGTAAACCCTTCAGTAAAATGAACTGAGAGAGCCGCGTTGAGTTTTAATAAAATAGACTATATTTCTAAAATCGGATAATGGTCGAGTATTTTATAGGGCAGACGCAAGGGTTGTTGGGTATTTTACATTAATAAAAGACCTAAACGACGTTTCGACTTGCTAAAAGCAAAGTCTTTTTCACTTATCAAATCTATATGAGATATAACTCAACGTATATACTCGTACTATTATTAGTCTGACCTATAGATTATAAGCAATAATAGATTATAGCCTGAGACATAACCTGAAAACATAAGAAATATAAAACACGCAATTTGTTCTCCCTTTCACGTGATTATTAACGCTGTTGCCATCATCGGTGTGTTGTAGGGATTTTTGTTTGTATTTTATTCGTAATTTTGTAGATATATTATTAGATTATTTATATTTGTTCATGTTTTTAGGTAAAATTGTAAACCTAATTCATGGGTGTGTTTTCTATTTTAGTTTAAGTTGTGGGGTAATTTTCAGTATTTTTTTTTCGGTTTATATATTAAGATGTAGGCTAAATTAGTCTATAAAGTGTTTTTAGTATAAAAACGATAAGTCAGAGTATTGGTCTACTAATATCGAAGATTTAATTTATGTTTATTAATTGAAAATGGGTTTTGTGCCGAGTGGAAACGTTGTTGGGTCACGGAATAATGGATAATATCCAACTATCATTGTCTACACTTTTTCTTTCACATATTCACTTCCAACAAAACAGTACGATTTTTATCAAAATACACAGATTTTGATATGGGTATCAACTTTTACTATAAATTAACCACGCTTAGGAGCTATAAAAAGGCAAGTTATATATTCATATTCAATTTATTTTTCCATACTTTTTTTTCTAGGAGTACCAGATCTCCTTTTCAATTATATCCACTTTTCATTGAATATAGATATCTCTGTTGAATGTATTCAAACAGAGTAAGAGGAAGGCCAGAACAGAACATGGTTCACCTTACTGATATTATATCTCAGACTCAAAGTTCTGACACCTTAGAGGCTTAGACCACTCAACCAGTGAATTTCTAGTTTCTGAAAGCTACCTGAAGAACACGAGGTGAACAAACTTCTACTACAATCAACATTATGATATAATTCCTAACCCTCACATCATCGACTTCATGGCTACAAATGAGGGCCTAAACACAGTAATAACAATTGACATAAAATGACAATGTATTAAAATACGAGCCGTAAAACCGTAATTTATATTTATATTTACTTGCTTTCACAAGTAAGAGGTTAACTAAAACACAAACAAAAATATGTTAAAAGCATTTAGGAATATTTGCACGAGCATTTTATAACCTCACATAGGTTAAGGTATATACTGGAGACTCGATAGAGCAATTGTCTCTAGTGGCATAGTTTAATAAATTTTGTTACTAACCAAATTTGGTTTCCACGTTATGCTAAATGTTTTTTACATAAACTTGCTTATTTTAGTAGTTCGTAACTTTAAAGTATGAACTTGCAGGTTATTAAATGATATTGATTATGAAACAGAGATATTTATATTAGATCTAGATTTCACAATTAAGAACTTTAAATTGAACTCAGACATTTATATTATACAGATTATATACAATAACATTGTCAATGCATGTACAACTTGTTGGACGACAGTAAATATATGAATGATATGAATATTTCAAATGAAAACCTTCTCGGAGACAAACTTCTGACTACAAGACAGTAATAGGATATGACACTTAAACTAAATAAGGGTAAATAAAATGGATTTCAAAGTGCAAGAAAGTAATGCACTGTTACCAGAGGGTCCCAGCTATAACCACAAATATCTAAAATATTTTTATGCTTAAATAACTGGTCGTTGTTTTGATCCATGCGTTGTTTGAATGTCAACAAACCCGTACAAGCATCATAAATAATTCCTCAACTATTACCGTCATGTAAGTTGGAGCAGACAAAATACAAGTAAACGTCAGACAACAGAAATTTATTAAAATACAAGTACAAATACATACTATGGTGGTTGTTCTTTTGTGGATCGCTTTGGTCTGGGGAAGGTACAAGTGGTTTGTTGAAATCGATCACTATAATATTTGTGCATGTTGTAATTATATTTTTACTGTAATAAATATGTATTTAATAACGTTCACTTTTATTGTAGAAGCTTAAGGAATGTAAAAACGAAACACCTTTTCCTTTAAATAAAAGCATGGAAAAATAATCTTCAAAAACAGCTGTTTAATTAATCACATAGCCAGATTTTATGTAAACAGCCTTCAACAACTTGAGTTGTAGCTTCCAACCTTTGGCCTCCTGCCCCAACATAGTGGTGTGGTACGTAAAATATTTTAGATTGTAATTTATATTTTTACTGAAAATTATATAAAAATCGTTCGAATAAAGCTTGAAAAATGTTATAAACTCAAAACTCGTCAAGTTAGATACATGCGGTTCTTACTAAAGTATTTTAAATGTTAATTGACATATTTTCTGATAATTTAATCAAAATCGTTAAAACCGTTCTTTGAGAAAACCCTATTTTTATGTTTTGCCCATTATAAATAAAAAAAAACTAAAATTAAAAAAAATTCGAAAAAGTGTCTGGAGATATTGGCTAAAATACACCTATATACCAAAGATCATAAAACTGTGTCCATCCGTTTTGGTATCTATCGAACTGCACATACACACAGACAGACACCAAACCTTTTTCGAAACCACATTTTTTGGGTTCAGGCGACCGTAAAATGGATTTTCAGACAAACTTGTAAAAAGATTTTTGTTTTATGACACAACACTTTCTCTATGCTACCGTATATAGACGAAATTAAAACAATACTTTTATTTTTGTTGATAATTCAAATCTCTTATCGAATAACATGGGACATAAGAGATCCAGTAAAAGCCTAAGAGAACCTTTTTTATTTTTGTATTTCCTAAGCATTTTATACTGTATATTTGATTTTAAAAACTGTATTTAGGAGAGTTATAAAAGTACCCGTGACTTAACATCTTTTCTTGAAACTAAATTAATTAATGTGTGGAGCATTTTAAATACGCACACCAAAATTATGAAAAATGTGTTTGTATTATATTTTTTAAATTCCAAACAAACAGACACATGGATTATAAAATTTATAGATAGTTTATTCAAACCAAAACAGAACAGCTCATATTTAACTAAGTGATCAAAATACCTTTAACGATTTAGTTTAATGAGTTTATTTTAATTTTATTTAAATGAATTTATTTTTCTTTACATGCTCACTTGGATTATTGAAAAATGGTAAGTCCTTTTTTACCGTTCCAACCTCTCTATATATCTTATATTTTAATTTAATTATTTACTTTTTATTTAAATTCACTTCCCAGTTCAAATGGGCTTGCAGGTCTGTGAGTGAACTTTATTCAACGAGTAAAGTACTGACCGTTAGCTCAGTTGGGGATTCGAACCTTGGAAATTGCCTCAGTAGTCCGAAGGCAAACCGGTTATGGTGAACGGTATCGAAGTTCTTGATTGACTGGTATAGGTATATTGTATATTTATCTTAGGTTAGCTCTTTGAGGGAGAATGTTTCAAAATACTTTATTAATATGCATTTTTATCCTATCAAGAATATCTGTTTCAAAATTTGTCAGTCAAGATTTTAGTAGATTTTGAAAAACCGTGATTAATCAATTAATAGTCTTTGGATTTACATTGAAATTTAGACATACAAATTGTCACTTTATAATTTTATTTATTAGAGCTACTGTATATTTATAGAAAATAAAGCTACTACACTATTTCCTACTTACTAATATAATTTATGTAAATACAGTATTACAAATGCATCCATCGTAATTATATTCATCCGGTTAGGTAAGTTGGTTTTAATACTATAGGAAATTAAATGTATAGATTATGAGTTTTGATAAAAAACACGTTTGCTTGGCAAATTATCATTTCAGCTTATAATGACATATATGAGAGTTAATGACTTTTATTTTTATTGCTTGCTTATTATATCCCTAGACGTATTAACTAGTGTTTAATGAAACATAAAACGTTATGTAATTATTTATTAAAATTGATTATCTATTCAAACACATCAACACATACTTAAGTAAGGATATTTGAGCGGGTGACTTATATAACAATGCATATTAGTAGAGGTTTTCCTTACTGATGTGGATTAAAAAATTCAAAATGTTTACTATTTCATTATTTAACAGAAGTTTGACTGGCCGTTTTTTCGATAAGCACTTCTCAGCAATAAACATAAAAAAATGTATCGTTTTATATGTTTATTTGGTACTTATTAACACAAACTGTTTTATCTTTGCAGGTAAATTGTTGTAATTTACCAACTAATTTTTTTAAGTCGCACAAAGTGAATTGCAAAGACAATTTCATAAATGCTATATGCACATTAAGTCTAAATTTTCATATTTTTAATTTGATTTAAATTAAGAAATAAATTATAAGGATATGTTCGTATGTCACTGATAATTGAATTAATTTATTAAACGGAAATTTGTCAGTCTTCTCCCACTTAGTTTAGTTCTCCGTTTTCAAAATACTTATTATATTACAGTCCCGGAGTTTATGCTGTCCGTACAAAATAAATTAAACTACTTAAGATAAATGTTTCATAAACAAATATAATAGATTATTAAAAAAGAAAAGAAAACAATCTCTTGAATTTTTATAACAACCTAATCTTATAATATATAGTAACCTCTTGCTACTTTTTTCACCAAGGCTTTTAAAATTTGAAATTTAAATTCAAACAAATGCAAACTAATGGATTTCTAGTGGGTACAAAGGCATTCCTTTGGCACTATTAAATCTGGATCCTAAATATTTCACTTTATTGTTTGACCAAACGAAAATCTACCAAGACTACTTTCGTCAATCTACCATTGTTGGTTCAATTATTTCTTATTATTATACATTGTTAAGATATAGGACAATCAAGATATGGGAGAATATGAGGGCCGAATGTAAATAACGTGTGTAGTCACTGTTCTATCTAAGGTTGACTGTTCCTCAAAACGAGCTATTTATTAATAGCCCAATAGCTAGAGCAACTAAGGGACCTACATATTTACATGGAATCCGAACCACAAAGTGTTGGTCTGATTTTCAGCTAACTTACAGGCTTGACACTCAGTTATCTTCCCTACACAACATCTGAACCTTGACCACCATCCAACATGGACACCCCAAACTTCTCTAATAGTGTCCACGTCGATAGCAACCATTGAGTGGACACCTTGTCGGCATTAAGGAGACCGAGTATAAAGCCTATCACCTCAATATCCTCAATACATTTCCCCCAAGCATCTGGATTACAGCACTGCGCTATAAGTTCCGACAATTTTGAATTTGTTAATGTTTAGAGATTTGGTCCATTAAGACACAGTAAACTCTATCAATTTTTGTGGGTATGTGTATATTGATGAAACTTGTTCATCCAGGCATCCAATTGAACCCTACAAGGAATTTTGTTCTAGATTCCATTGCGTTCCTCACTAGGAGTAGATAACGACTCGCCTCACTAACACACACTTGTTCCCCTCCCCCCTCACTGTCGCCACCAGCCTCATCCCACAAATCAAACAAAAGTATGTAACTTCCTATTTACGATTAACTCTAGTAATGAAGTTTTTACATACTATTAAACTACTCTTTTAACCATCCATAATTGTACAGATTTCAATTTATGATTTGCACATGTCATTTATTGACAATAGATTGGTTATTCTCGTAAGATTTTTTAATTTTAACTTCACGAGGCTGTACCTTTTGTCCATCAATATATTATTAAACTACAAAAAATGGATGAGTTATGTACCTATAAAGCCCATACTAGCTACTTTACGTAGCAGTATCTCCATAAATAAATCTTTTCTGTCAATATATACCTTACTTATAAGAAGACTAAATATTTTATCTAAAAATATCTCAAAGGTAAATTTAGATGGTACACCATTAAAAGCCCAGGAATTAATGACTTAAAATCCATAGTGGCATATATTAGTTATATAAATTTATAGAACAACAATACGTAGTTCGGATTCCACGTAAATATTTAGGTCCCATAGTTGCCTTAGCTATTGGGCTATCAATAAACAGCTCTTTCTGAGGGACAGTTGACCATAGTTAGTAACAATGACTACACTCGTTCATCTACACTCATCACACTAATTCGCCCCTCACATTCAACCATACCGTGACGATCAGCGTCTTAACAATGAATAATGAATACAAATAATAACATTTTAGTTTAATAAAATTAACAAATAGAACATTTAACCTGTTAACCACAATACTATTGGAGCAACTGTAATGAAACATGTTACGAAAAATTAAATACATTTATATAGTGATTAAAACCAATACCAGCAAAGTATATTAATTGTTTTTAACTGGTCTATCTCAGTATGAGGTACTGTACAGGAAAATAAATTAAACAAGGTGAAATTATTTACAACTTATATTTAATAACTTACTCTACGAGTAGGATCTAACTTTGGCAGTGGTGACTTAACATTTATTGTGTAGATATAGGTTTGGTTGTTTGCTCGATAGTAACAATATAATAACTCAACTTCACAATATGAATTGTACAGTATTGAACGTGGTTACAAATGTTGCAGTAAATTTTACAGACTATTTGAGAATTTTTTTGAAAATATCATTGAATATTATTACGAAAAAAGTAAGTTTCAAACTTATTATAGGGAAATTTATTTAAATTATGCATCAATTAATCAGGGAAAGAAGATCTTAGGTTAACACTTGCATTGATTGGATCTAAAGGGAAAATTTCTTGAAAAACAATTAACGAATCAACAACACACTTAGTTAAATCAATGTTATATACACATATAACACTACCTGAGAATGATAACATAAATAAAGCAATAAATAATTAATTTATAATAAAACTTATAAATTAACTTATCACAGGTGACATATACACATTTATGGAAATCGATATGGCAGTTTTTTTCTGTTTTCACGCCTTAGGAGACGGAGTTTTCTCGATCCCATCACTATCACACAACTGGACTTCCACCAACGGGGGAATTCTAGCAATGTCTGGAACGAAGGAACGAAGTTCGAAGACCCTTCCAACGGCTCAAGAAGTGAAGAACACAGTGTATTCAGAAGAGTTTGCCTCCGATCCTTTTACATATGAAAGATTGGCGCTCTCCGAACTCTTGTTGGGTCTAGCTTCTGATTCTTCACCAAGAATCTCGAACAATTCCTTTAGACTGGAGAAGTTCCTAGCAACTGGAACTACAATGCTAAACGGCTCTGACGTTCCTTCAGGGTCGGAGCTCTTCCCCTTTTTATCCTCATCTAGGATGTTCACCAACTCTTTCACACTAGAGAAGTTCCTTCCCTCCAGCAGCAGTTTGTCACCCTCGATCTGCGCCTTCTGCCCACTCCCTGGCTCTCCGGAAACTGGAGCCTCCAGGATGATAACGTTACTTCCAGAAGGCTTGATGTCCGGAGAGTCTGGTACAGAGGCGCTCCTTCCACTTACTGCAACAATGATGGCTGCCAGCACAAAGTATGTAATTGTATTCTGTAACAAAATTACATATTGTAAGGATTTTGTATGACTATTTTTCTAGTGTCCTGTTAGGTTTATTTTTTTGAAGTAATTTAGCAACACTAGCACAAAAAGAAATGTTTAGACTTCTTTAATCTTGATTTAGGCTCCGGAGTTTTTATTTCTGAAAATACTAGCTGCTGCCACAGAGAAAAAGAAACAGAGGTCATTTCTTATAGTGACAGTGAACGCTTCAGAGGTAATAATATATCTGTATTAATAAATACTTCGTGTATCCTTGAGGATTAGGGAGAATAAAGGGAAGGACTGACAAAGTGCTGGCCCTAACATCGCATGTCATACTGGAGATATAACTACTCGAATTATATTCAGAGTAATATTAGATGTGACCTCTGCTTCTATCTATTCTGTGGTGCTGCCGGGTCAATTGAGACACCATTTATTTGAATCAGCCACTTCCTCATATAAGTTTTAAATGTATTTGACTAGATTAAGTACGTACAGGATATTTTAAGGGTTACGACAACTGAATTGGATCTATTTAAAGTCACGTATCAAATAAAAGTTCAGCTCATGGAATTAAATTTAATTAAAAAATTTATTCATGAAAATTTCAAATATTAACGTACGCAAATCTACATAATTAAACTTCACCCCTGCTCGAATAGCTCAAGATTCCCTTTTAATGGGTTTTTTCATGTGTACAACTTGCCTAATTTTTAGCTCTATTAGCAGCTAACTAGTCTCTAAATATCCACCATAATATTTAGAGAAACTTTTTTAAAGAAATAATGTTTTTATAAGTTAGATTTATTTTTATTTCTTCTTTGTATTTGTTAATTAGTTTATGCTTATTACTGTAATTTCTATGTTTTTTTTAATGTTCTTTCTTTTTGTTTTTTATTATTTATTCAAACCCCACTGTTTTCAAAAGTGTTGGATTAAATCAAAGGGACTATAATTTAATATACTAGTTTATCAGTAACCGGTTAGTTTTACAACACAGTACTTCAATAACAGTAATATATTATCAGTTACATAACCAATGTAACGTTACATCCAACTCCCAAAGCTGTTTACGAACATGAATATGGTTTTCAAATAATTAAATGTTTTGTATACATTATAATATTATATTTTCAGGACGCTAACAAGTGTGTGGGTAGCGTGTTATTTAAAATTGAAAACTATCGTAATTTAAATGATAGTGTGTGTGTCCAAATCACACTAGACTAATTTATTAAAATATTAGTTTCATAGGCCATCAACTAATGAAATGATTGCCTGAAAATATCGTTATTTTACTACTACTTATAAGTTATACTGAATTGATTCGTATAATTGACAATTCATTTTCAAACAATGACAATAGTTCAACCAACTGTTTTTAATATTGTGTTCTTTTCAATCAATAAAATATCCAATATTTTAATTTATGTTAAATCGCTCGATACAATTCTTATAGTCACCTGGTCGTGACTTAAGACAGTAACAAATTAAATGTATATTACTTAATCGTAGTAAAAAGGTGTTTGGCTCTATCAAAACCAATGTTTAAACTCATTCATCACTTAATGTTTTGTACATTAATGAATAGATAAAATATTCATTCATCGTCAGGATATTCATTCATCTCTGCCGCCTAACGCGTCATGTTTGTTAACCAGTAACATAATGACGTTACAAGGTCAGGCAAGTTACATAAAGGCACGTTCATAGGTGATCACTCAGTTAATTTCGTGATGTCATGAACAGCTTATGAATGACGTATACTATGCACGTAAACAAGAGCTAAATCCAGTGTGGAAAACTTGCAATTGTTAGAAAATTAAGCTTTACCGACTAAATTGTCTTAAACAAAAACTGTTTTTATGAGGATAAAACATGCCTTTTATTGTGTAAAAGACTGTTTTAGTACAAAATCATGGTATACAAAATTTTTCTTTAGTTGTTTACAATGATGTTTTTTTTTTAGGTTAGCATTGTAAACTTTAACCCGGCACATTGCGTCTAATGATTTCTTTCATTAGCTACAATGATAGTTTTAACAATATAAGAGTTGATTTTATCGTGGCAAACTTTCTTATTGTAAATATATTACATAAAATATAAAATATTGTGCAGTTGAAACAGACTGGTCATTATAGAAAACAATGGATTAAAAAGCCAGAGTTTTTTTAATACAATAAGTAATTTTTTTATATAATTATATAGAAAAATGAAATATACAAAAATGAACAAAAAATGAATAAAAACGTGTTCTGTTTATTTTTAGATACCATGGATCCTAATTGTAATTTCTAGTTCATAATTCAATACAGAGATGTGTTGTATATTTAGTGTTAATCTTATGAGATACTACATTTTGGCGTTGGTTTTATTTGTTTACTAGCCGACAGCCCTTACTACGTTACAGGGTAGTTCTCTACGCTTACTTAACATTACCTCCGTAGTTCTCTCGGAACTATCAAAAAACAAAGAGACTGCTGTCGTCTTCCTACATAGTAAAGTTTTATAGTCCAGAAACCCTCTAGCTTTATATCTTACAAAATAGTGGAAACATGTCTCGGAGTTAGTAGAATGAAACCACTTTGCAAAATGAAAAAAAAAAAAAAACATTTCTACAAGTTTTGTCAGGCTAATTTAGTTCTTTTCATATCTCTTATGAATTCGATTTCGCTAAATACATACTTACTTGGTTTCTATGAGACAAAATCTAACTTCACTATAATTTTTTTCAGTCGTTCCATATATTTCTTTTTTTAAAGTTAGTATATCCTTTTTAGATTATGTTTATTTAGATTGGTCGAGTTGTATACATTATTTCATAACTATACAATAGGAAACATACAAGTTTTAAAATTCTAGGATTTTGAATTACATATGCTGGTTAGATTGATTACATTATGTTCTTTGTTCAGTAGAACTTTACACTGTATTAAGTATAGTAATGCATATTAGTATAAATATAGACTTCAACAACTAAAGATCCTCTGTAGAAATTTCGAGTTAGAGTGTAATTTTTATTCAATAAAAAAATATTCAAATTAAATGACTAAAGTAAAATTTAATTACTTAAAACTAATTCCAAATCAGAGAACTTATCTGAACATTCGTTAAGACGATGTTGCTTGTTTGAAAGAATTTAAAACTTTGTATTTTACACATTTTTACAACTTGTTAGGTTGCGTGACTCTGTGGCATAGTTATTTAGTTTTTGGTTTCCAAACAGCTGACGAAATTAAATAAATAAACTGATGGGGGCTTGCAGCTGGTGGTCATTTTATAACTGGCTGTATCTCGTTAGCTATAACGACCGTTCCGTCAACTTTGTTCAGTTCCTTCCACGTGAAAAAGTAAAAAATTATATGTATAATGTTTGTTGTACTCTCGTAAGGCTATATACGTTGAAAATTATCTTTGAAGTAATTCTAATGTACAATGTAAAAAACAAAATAGTGTTAGTACAAAAATGTTGATTAAATATATCGTATACTAATAGTATATATTTGATCAGAGAGATTTAATCATTCTGACTAATAACGTACAATAATACAAGTTAACACAAAATAAATATTTTATAATAATTAATTAGAGTAGTTTTAAAAAGTTTAAGGAAGATAAAATGAAACAATGTTTTCGTATAGTAGTCTAAAATAATTTACTTAATATTATTTTTTTATAATTGACGTTTAGAAAAGTATTATAGCTTACTCTTTTATAATTAATAATTGACTTTAGTTTCTCATTTTACTTCACCAATGGCACGAGTGTGGACTTTAATTTATTCAAATAAATTTACATGCTTAAATGTTTAATATATTGACCACTTGCTATTTTTTCTAAATACAATAACATATAACCTTTGTAAAATTTAAAACAAATAATTTAACATTTAGGCCTGATCAAGTTGTATTTAAGATATTGTAATATATTTACAAGAATAATAAAATTAATCGTTCACGATTATTTATGGTGTTCTTGTAACATAAAAAATACTATATTTTTTTAATAGTACATAATTGAATTGTTAAACTATAAACCTGTAATGTTATCAAAAGCAAAAATATAAGATATGAAAATAAATAACCTGTTATAAATAGTTGTACATGGAATTCAAATCCAATTTAACATAAACATTCGTTTATTTAAACAATAAATCTCAATCTACTACTAGACAAATCCACCAACTGAAAAACTTATAGTAAACCTGTTACTATTAAAAATAAGACTAACTGCATAAGATTGACTTAATATATTTAACTTATTTATTGCAATTGCTAAACTATTAGTACCAAATCAAGGATATATGAATGTGTTTGGTAATTATGCACTTTCTAGACGCCACTGAAAATACAATTTCTTGTTGAAAAAGTGGTGAAATATGAGTTTATAATTGATGGGGTTGATTTTAGCCGTTGAAAAATCGTTTTTTACCGAAAATCTAAAACTAGTTAAAATTTGATAGTAAAAAATAGTAACTTTAAAATTGGAAAGTTTAACAATAGATTTTTTTTAGTTTAATTTTTTTAATGGTGGAATATATATAATTGGTTTTTCATTTAAATTATTTTCACCCTGAAAATACACTTTTTACTTATCTAACCAAACATAACCTAACTAATACCAATCATCCAAATACTCAATATAAATCCGTAATTTGCATTAAATTCAGGTGACTGGCCTCCGTGACGGTGTGCCGGCCTTCACTCCTGCTGGATTACATGTTAACTTTTTTGTGTTGTTTTTTTTTTTTTTTTTTTTTTTTGGCTATTCATAGCTCCTATTAACATTGTTTTTATTGATCACCTTAGATTATTTGCCTCGATTATAGTTTTTTTCATGATATCTCGATAAATAGTTCTCGTACACCAAAATCATTTTCAAATTCGTGTTTAGCACATGAAACTATATAAAATAAAATAAAAAATTATGATTACAAAATCAAGAAAAATACCGATAAGTACAAAAATATGGTTTCCAAAAATAAGAATTTTCGATTTTTTTAAAATGTTGTTTCCGCTGAATAAAAAGTGTATTCTCATGATATATAGACCTGTTTCTATATTTTATAAGAATCAGATCTAAAAAAGTTAACATTGGTGAGGCATCTAGAAAGCGCATAAATACAATTTATTTTGTTCTATACAATTTTAAAGTAAATTACTTTAATGAAATACATTACAAATAAATTACAATATGAAAAATAAATATTGACATAACCTAAACACTACAATATTTTAGAAACAAAAAAAATTATTAGAAACAAATAAAACATGCCACGGTATATGAATTAGCTTAACCCAAACATAAAAATATATAGGCAAATAGTTAAACTATGAGCAAATAAAAAAAGGGAACACGGACCATGAAAGTGAATAAACTAAACATATAAGTAAGCTAAACACAAACTTTAAAAGAGTTGATCAAAGTGCGAAATATTTAGGAAAATAAATAAATGTTAAACAAATAAAAAGTGAATATTGGCTAAGAAAGTGACTTTAAACTAATAATAAAAATGTATAAGCAGATAAATCATTTATAAACGAAACAATTAAGTAAACAGTGGCAGTTAAACTAACCAAAGAGATATTTAAGAAAACAAATAAATCATAAACAAACAAGAAGAGAACACTAACCACGAAAGTGATGTAAATTAATAATAAAATATTCAAGCAAATAAATTAATCATAAACAAATAAACAAGTATCCACTGACCATGGGTGTCATGTTGTGTCTGGTAGTGGGACGGTCACAAATAAGTCGTTGCACTGATGAGGAGCCACTGACTGTATGACGGCAGGACCAGTAGTATTATAGTGGCAGAATGACTGGAAACCCCTATCACTCTCTCTGGGGTTTCCCGGACCCACCGCCTCCCGCTCTTATCAACAGCTGATTGTTGACATCCTCAGGTGTAATCCTGTTGTTTGGATTGTTGTCGTGGTGTTGGTTACATCGAGAAGATGTTTGGTCATTTGAACGGTGATTATATAGAAATCCTTATAGGCGTATTAGTTCAATAACGTTTCGTACGACGGTGGTTCGAGATTTGTAATAGATATATTATTGAACATAAATTCTTGTAAAATGTTTTCTATTACATTAGGCTTTTGTTATTTAAGATAACGTCACTATACCAAGATACTACTGATAAAATTATGTTGCAATCGAAAATCATGACCTCTTTGCTACCAAGGATCTTAAAGTGTTCCCCCTAATATTTTTTTTTAATCTGTAAATATTTATTTATTAAACTGATTTAGTAATACATTCATTTATTTTGTTGTATGAATATAATTCTTTAAACTGCGATACACAAAATGTACGTTTTTAAACACGTAAATATTTATTATTTCGTATCAGTGTTACCTCGTACTAGGGGACACCCCTGCATGTTTCGCGTGCCTACCCCATCGCTCACTGCGCTCGTGAAATCTCGGAATATGACTTTTGACAACAAATATTGGTAGTTAAACTATACATAGTACAGTCATAATTTGTAATTTAACTTCCATTTACTCATTGCACTTGACTTCCAACCTATTTGCAGTCTAAATAGAAGAAGTGTAAACGTCACACAGAAGAAGGAGGTTGGCCTCTCCTTAAAATAAAAAAAAAAATAATAAAAATATAAACACCCAATTTTATTACTGAGATTAATGAAGATGTAAAAACTTCTCAATATTATAAACATCATTATTTATATTTTATTCGAAAATATATAAGAATTGTAATTAATTGTAGACTTTTAATGAATCAATAGGATAAATGTTAAACATACAAAGTAAATGTGTTTTTAAACATGAAATTTACAATTCAGCCGCTATTGATTTACTGAAATCAACTTATCCTAATGGAACAATCTTTCAGGGGTGATTTCTACCCCTTATCAAGTATATGGTGTATTCTATCCTATTTATAACATGTAAATACTTTAGTTTTCCTATTTAGCCTACAACACACATGTGTACCAAATTTCAGCTCTGTAGATTTACGGGAGGTGGGAGGATTAGTAAAGAGTGGGTGAGAACTATTTCTTTTATATGTAGAGATAATAACAGGCCTCATAAAATAAAAAGTTTATTTATTGTATTTTTGAAAACCATTTATTTTGAAACTATACCGGATCCCAAACATCCGAGGATGATTATTATATTGTTCAAACCATTACAGATACAATGAGTGATTTTACCCGGCTTGTAATTTTGAATTTTATAATCTTCACGATTTCGTACACGGAATATAAATAACATGACTATGAATAATATGGAATGACAGTCAGTGATTCGTCAATTAAACGTGAACTTTGTTCATCATCTTAAGGAGAATATCTGAGTCTAATCTTACTCAGCGAAAAGAACGCCGATATAGCCTAATACGTGATCGACGAGCAGTTATTGCCAATGTCATGTTTTTCACAGACAACCGGATTTCTCAACGGAATTCCTGTAGAACTGGTTTGTTTCCTCTATAATTAATTGCCACCCGCACTCATGCCACCGGGAATTCAGCAGCATTAACTCAAACTCGGGTACCAAGTTGAAGGGGGAGTTGTCTAACAGTGAATGTGTGTGAATTTATGAATGTACTTATCAATTAAAAAGCTATTGATCATTAGGATTTTGGTGAATAAGTATGTCGAATGAGAATCATGCGTGGAGATGAATGATAGTAGTCATTGTGTAGAAAAAACAGATTACTTACTAAAATATTCTCTGTTTTCTTTTAAATAGCTTAATTTCGTATAAAAGGTATATTTTCAAGTAATAAAAATCGATGAAATAATTGTTTAAAATGTTTTTAACAATTGGATAAATGTGTTTGTCCTCTTACAACGAAAGCATATGTAGAGAAAAAAATTAACAAAATAAAGCTATCCAAAGTGGCTAATTTAGCTTTTCCAGGTACATAAACTACTAAAAAATGGTGGCAGTTTTTAGTTGAAATTTGTATCATTTTCTTCAGCCGAAAAAGTAGATTTACAATGTATATAAAAAACTCTTGTTACAATATACTATATAAGAGGAAGCTATGTAATTTTGTGCTCGGGAAATGCATTACGCGGTGAGGGGAACACGTTTTGTATGTGTTAGTGAGGCAGGCACGTTGCTATTTTAGCGACAGTTGCTGTGAACTAAGTTCTTTGCTTGCTCTGAATTAGGTTGGTTGATGAACACACTTAAAGCAATTTGTTTGGTATTTCATAGAGACTTATAAAAGATCCGGCTTTATGTATTGATTTTTGTTCACGCCTTCTTCACATATTAATACGTTATTTTGTAATAGTAAAGTAAACTATATTGAGTAAATTATATTACTGTTGAATGTAATAAATTACATAATTGCATTACAATTAGATAATAATAGTAAGCTTTCGTACATTCTTAAGCTGTAGGAAGCATTTCATACCTATTAATTTTTTTTTCTTCATTTACTAACTATTATTATCGTTACTAAATAAGTGAATTGCCGTAAAGTACTTGTCAATGTATTGTGTATCACGATAACAGTTTCTGCATATAGTATTGCATATTATTTAACAGATAATATGTAATAGTAAGTTTGATGATATTATCTGAGTTGACTGGCAAAAAGACTATACCCGTAAAGTGAGACTGACCCACCCACCCGCCCGCCCCTACCGTACATTGGTACTGACCCACCCACCCGCCCCAACATGTACAGTGGTACTGACCCACCCACCCACCCTTACACGTACATTGGTACTGACCCACCCACCCGCCAGCCCTTACCCGTAAAGTGAGACTGACCCACCCACCCGCCCGCCCCTACACGTACACTGGTACTGACCCACCCGCCCACCCCTACACGTACAGTGGTACTGACCCACCCAACCGCCCCTACACGTACATTGGTACTGACCCACCCACCCGCCCGCCCCAACACGTACAGTGGTACTGACCCACCCACCCACCCTTACACGTACATTGGTACTGACCCACCCACCCGCCAGCCCTTACCCGTAAAGTGAGACAGATTATGACAGGATACTTCAGTAATCAATTGTTCATAATGTTGTCATGTATTATTAAAATTTCGTCATTTTATTTTTAAAGACGTAGAAAATTGTATTTCTTTTTTTAATGTTTTTTCTTCCAGAAGACCAGTATTTAATTCTGAGTCACGTATAAATAGTGAATGAATTACGAAACGTTAGTTTTCGTTACCTGGATATTTTCTGTAATCTTTAAGACCCATGAGTTCAAAGTACAGTAATACAAACTCAAATTATTTTTACTAACTTAGAAAAAATATTTCTTAGGGTGAAGTTAAACAAACATGTTCCATTATTTCAAATGAAAGAAATGAAACGAAACGAGAGGAGACGAGACGAGACGAGACGAGACGAAACGAATCGAAACGACACTTTATTAGGGTTGAAGTCCTCTCTTCTACTTAACCCCAAAACCAATTCCATTTTATCATGGAATTGAAGCGTTTCCTATTATATTATTTTTTTATATCATGTAATTGATTTAAATAAAACCGCTGACACTAAAAAAGCTATATTATGAACAATGATATCGTTTTCAAGTGAACCCTTTTTACAAGATATATTTGAGATAAATTGGTTGCATCTTAGGTTTGTCAGATTTTGGAATCCTTTGCCAAGTAGCCAAATAATATAAGATCCATTAAAGCAATTGACACTGGGCTACTGTAAGACAATCAATCAGGACACTTGTTCACATAATCACTGCAACATACAATACTCAAGCTCTTGATTGTGGAATGCTATTCAAGGACATAATCGAAGAAAGAAAGTAAAAAAATCTATTCAAGCTCTTAACCATAGAATAAATGTAACGAACAATATACAAACACATGATCAAGTAATCAAGGCGTCAAAAAATATTCATAGGTGTCAAATCTTTATCATAGAATCAATGCAGCAAAAATAGTTACGACTCTTGACCATAAAATCAATGCAACAAAAATCATTAAAGCTCTCCCTTGACCATGGAGCTAATTGGATACCAATTATCGGAAACCCTGTTTGTGTAACCATTATGACACAAATTATCCACTGTCGTAACATCGTTTAACGAGCCGTCGTACCCGAATAACTGAAATAAACAATTCTAAATTGCCTCAAGTACGTAGTAATTGTCTGTTAATAGCTAAACGTACTTCGGTGGTTAATGAATAGTTACAAACTTGATTGTATTGTTAGTACAGTTTTAATAACAACTTACAGCCTAAATGGGTTGTTGATGGGTTAAATGTCTCCATATCTCTTGGGTTGCTGAACGTTAGAGTAAACATTTTATACTATCATTTTATATTTTATCCAAACAGACCTATTGTCTGAATTGAAATGAATAGTTAAATATAAATTAGTTATGAAATCCAATCGCGATGTTATCAGTAAAGAAGTTAAATGAAACGATGTTTCAATTTTCTATAAAAACTGGTTCAAATAAATGGGAGAATTAAATACTTTTTCTCTTTTAGATTATAGTTTTTTAATTAGCATAGTACGTGTTGGTACATATACGTACAGTACAAGTAAACGTCACACAACAAAAATGAATTACAATATAAGCACAAAATGCACAAATATACTACAATACAAGTACAAAATGCACGAATATTATGGTGATCGATTTCGGTGAACCGCGCTCACCTTTCTCAGATGAGAGGGATTCACAAATTCGCGCATTTTGTACTTGTATTGTAATATATTTGTGCATTTTGTGCTTATATATTGTAATAAATTTGTGTTTAGTGACGTTTATTTGTACTGTCTTTTAGCTTACTACAATCAAGCTAACGTTACAAGTAGTTTTAAATAATCAATAGTATTCATCGTTACATGTAGATTCAAAAAAAGTATTATGCACTTTTTGGAGAGGAATATTTGCGAAATATATAACTCTTCTGTGTTTTGCCTAATTATTTATATATTTTTTTAATTTGTCCCTCTGAGTTACAACATAATAATATTGTACTTAAGCATACAAACTAACTTATGTGGTCATAGATTATTCAATTTTACTTAGCATTTTATAACTTATGTTTTCATAATGACATTGTTGGTCCTTGCAAAATTTTCCACTATACTCATTATTAACAATGAAAATGTTCTTTTTTACCAAAGATACAGTTAAAATCGCTTTCTGAACGGTTGAAAAATAACGTATATTGCCACAGACTCGTGAGAATAACAGTATTAAAAATAACCTAAGAGAATGATTCATGGGAAACGTTCGGTGAAGACATTCTTTTACAAGTGCGGAGAGACTTTCCAACTTCACATCAATCGGATTTGGCAGATTACATAACATCTAAATTTAAACAACAGATTTGCTTTAATGATCTGGGTTTCTTTAATGATGGGACTGGTGACCTCGTTGGGGGCCCGCACGTCCATTGACAAGTCCTATCAGCATCTTCCACATGCACTGATAACATTGCAAGTGACGCCAACTTACAAACAGTAGTTCCGTATCTAACAGGTTCTCTCTGGATTCTCCACTGGTGAGGACACGCCAATAGGCTAAAATTGTATATTAGTATTAGCTTCTTCGTATTAGATGCAGAAAAATAACTGTAACGCAGAGTAACTAATATGTGATTTATACTAATATCAATATTGTTGTATTCCCGATATAGTATGATTTGCTGGTGCTGGCTGCTGGCTGTCTTCTAGGGCATTACTGGCATATCAGTATTAATGTTAATGTAAACATATATTAACTTTTACAGTAATGTTAGTTAATAGCTAATACCGTTTTTATGATTGGTAACACGGCTTTTTAATAATTCTAATATTTAAATTATACTAATTGTATTTATTTGTTGTTTTGTAGCTATTAATGTTGTTTCTGCAATTTTTATTAAGTTTTATGCTAATAAACCAGATTCTAGGTGAAATATTATCAAATGTTATAGTTTTAAACAAGTTGATCAAATTTTATCAAATTGTTTATCTTAGTTTATGCTATGATCTGCTGTTAAAATATTTAAGAAATCACTAACAACATTACTAAACACATCACGTCTAGAACTATTACCTAGTTGCTGACCTTATTGAAACAGTGTGGTATTGAGAAAAGTATTAGTAATATTTAATATTAGATGTTTTAAACTAATATTTTTCTATAACTAATACGACAGTAACTAATATCGTGAACTATCTAATACGGCCCGTGCCTACATGCCACAAATACACTGTCCACCAATAAATGATATAATTGTGACCAAGGGCTGCGAAGATCGGTGCACTACTGGGCCACATAACATGCCATAGTCTGCATAGTGTAGTAGTGCTGTAAGCCAGCTACTTTGGAGATGATTTCAATGAGGATTCTAGGTGATAGATAGGTTCTCATCTTCGTCTTATTTATAAATATCACGATACAAAAGTGTTGAAAATAATAAAGTGATTCAACTTCATAGCTACCAACTGTTTCTTTTTAGTAATACTAATTCACACTAATTACTGAAATACGCAATATATCCAAATTTAAATTTTTATATGATATTTTAGCACTTAATAAAAATGACATTTAAACTTTATTAATATTATTAATAAAAAAAGAAATTTTAAACTTATATATTTCACTTAACATTGACTACTCTTCGTGAACAGTCAATTTTTAGCACTTATCACTTTTCTACCGGAGGAAGACTTCCGATCCAGAATGTGAACAAAATAACTGCAGACTGATACTGACTAATAGACCGAGGGATGTCTTTTTATAAGTCACCACTGAAATCCAGAAGTATCCAAACGTTTAATTTGAAGATGACTCATTCTGAACGCTAGAACTGTCCACCTCCTCCAAATAATTTCCATTATAACACCATCTAGCAGCTCATGAATTGGCTGCGCAACTAGAACACAGCACACATATAAGAGTAGTGTTTTCCCAAAATAGTATATACAGTGTATATACTAGTATATAATAGTATATATAGTATGTTCTCTCAGTGGCTGCTAATGATTTTTACACCGTTAACAAAGTATGTTGTGTCCGTGCCACGATTACGGTACCTTGTGTGGGAGATAACAGAGTTGATACTCTGTTAACCGAAATTGATACTCTGATGTCTTGTTTACCGAAAATCAACCGGTACTAGGACGTGGTTAGGATTCCACGCTAAACTGTAAGTAGCTTAGGTACTTTTGGCTATTTGACAATTAATGAATGCTTATTTTTTAAGAACAGTTGAATTTAGTTAGTACCAACGACTATAACTGGTGGCACAGTGCTGTAACCCAGCTACATGGGGACAAAGTGTTTGGGAGATTGTAGGCGATAGGTTAGATGCTCGGTTCTCTTAATATCGACATGGCGTCCGCTTGGTGGTTGCTATCGGCGTGGACACTACTAGAGAAGTCTGGAGTGTCCAGGTTGGGTGGTGATCATTGTGCGGATGTTGTGTGGGAGAGATAACTGAGTATCAGGCTTGTCAATTAGCTGAAAATCAGACCAGCACCACGTGGTTCGGATTCCATGTAAAGCTATAGGTCCCTTGGTTGCCCTGGCTGTTGGGCTATTAATAAATTTCCCTTTCTGAGGAACAGTTGAACTCAGTTAGTAACCAGACTACACTCATCCATACTCATCCTACACTCATATAGCCATTCATATTCGCCTTAAAATACCAACAACGTTGTGTCGGCGTCTCATATGTAAGAATGTAACCATTCTTCTACTCTTATCACAGTTATATTTTAATGTTGGCTTATCAAAATAATTAACGAATATGTTTTTTCTAAGTAAACCCTGTTTATGTATGCAAAAAGAACTTATTTTCGAAAATAATGTTTTGCCACCTAATTAATTTATTTTAGCACTTAAAAACTGTATTCTTTTACTAGTGGTCAGTGAGTATTAATATAGGTATATTTTTTTTAAATTGGAGTGGCTAGATAGGTTAGGTTAGGTTACGTTAGGTTAGGTTAGGTTAGACTATGATTAAGTTACAATGAGCTAAGGTAGGTTAGGAGTGGTTAGCCTTTAAGTTAAGGTTTGATTGGTATAGGTTAGCTCCTTTTTCAATATTGCTCAACTGTACACTACAATTCCCCTCCCAGTATTAACAATAACATACATTTTGGGGTTTTAATAATTGTAACTGGTTTGCTTGTGTGCACGAAATGTCTAAAGTAAAATATTCTCTCTATACTACAACCCGTTTGGTCCCTGTCTCATTAACATTTTATGTTTGAAATAAATGTTGAGTTGAATTGTCAATGAGGTGTTAAACAAAATCCCAATCAATGTTTTAATTTTAACTAGTAGACTCAAAGAAATAAGATATCAGGCTGTTTACTGATACACCGTACGAGTGATTCACGATGAATCTCGGTCTTTTTGGATGGGAAAATGCAAGTAAAATCCAAATTTCCTGTTATGACGAAACATTAAATGATGAAATGTCCATGTAATATGATGCTTTATGATGATAGATGAAGAAATATATGGACATTGACGATTTGGAATGTCCCAAATCTATCTCTTCTTTTCCCCGTTCGTTTCAGTTTAATTCCACCAAACCTACAGTATGCATTGGCTGTTACTGATGAAACTTCATTATTTATGAAATGTGCAAAACTATTAAATGTAAATCTTTCTCCAATATGTTTATCATAAACATCGTATAGCTGCCAATTAGACTGATAAGCAATTATGTTTAGGCCTACGTAATAAGGTTATGTAAATATTTTGTTTATTTTGGAAGATATTTTTTAGCCGGAAATAGAAAAAATGTTTAAGGAGAAACATGTTATATTAACAAACTTGTAAAGTAGATATATAATATTGGGGTTGATATTTTTTTCCATATAGATAATCAATATTCAACTACCATCAACAACTAAGGCTTTGAACAATTATGCGACAGTGTGGATTATAATAGCACAATTATTGCCACTGTTCCTAAATACCCTCATAGATAAATTTACAATTTTGTGTACCCAAATTTGATTTGTACACAATTCCCCACAGAAAATTATCCGAATTTCATTTTTCGATGTGATTTAACATTTTTTGAACAACAAACACTCTCATACATAACGGTCTGTGAGCATATTTATCATGTTACCTCAAATTTATAAACCACTATTAACATTACAAACACATACGTCATAATAGTTTGAACAGCCTGTCCATATTTGTATACAGTACCCACATAGTTTCCAGTGACCTTGACCGGAGGGTTCTGACCGTATCGAAAGATAATGATGTCAAGCAACATCGAATGTGGCTGTTCCTTGGCTGGGTGGCCGGTGAGGGATTTTTGCTTACAGCACGCCTGTCCGGCCACTGTCGGTGTTTAGTAATAGTCCCCAGGTTAATAGTATTATGTGTGAAAAACACAAAAAACAATAAACGAAGTGGAATTCGACAAAATGTTATGCTTCATTATAGCCCTCAATTAGGTATATACATATAAAGTATATAATGAGGGCAATGGAAGTTATTTTAAATGTTTATTGGTATATTATAAGTGTATGTTTTAACAACAATGTTAAATATACTCTGGTCCCTTCAATGGTATATAGAACTAATTTTGCATAACAGCATTATTGTTTTTTTTTAAATGTAATACGAAAATTACAGTAGTTATATAAAACAATAAAATTAAATCATTATAGTTTATAGTTACTACCCATCACACTGTATCCTTCGGTGAACAACACCTGCAGGAAGACGGACTAGAAAGTCCTTGAGTTAGGGGAAAACCAAGTTAGTTCTTAACAATCTTTACTGTAAACAGAGAAGGTTCAAAAACACGAGTGACCCAGAGGCACCCTTGGATTCGAGGAAGGCGGGGAAACCACTCAAGTGGAAGTGGTACGGATTGGTAGTGATGCCTGGGGCTCACCAGAGTAAGTATAGTAACACGTGTGCACAGCCCCCAAACTCTTAGCCTTGAGGGTTGACTGTGTCCGCCGATATTTCACTTTGCCTACTCTACAAAGTTATAGATAAATTACTTTGAACGAAAACTGCACTTAAACCACGAAACTTAAAAAATAGAATATCTTTATAATGACCTTATTTATTCATGTTTCAGCCAATGAAAAATTTACAATTTGAATAATATTTTTTTATTTATTACTTATCAGAGATACGAGAAACTTTTATATATTGTAGAATCATTAACTGAAAACTGACTAAAGAAGGTTTAGATTATTTTGCACTTCTGAAAAAATCCATACTCCTGAATATAGAATGGGTTCTAATTCCAGCTACCAAAACAAAATAATGAGAAGTGAAGAACCTTTAAATTGGAACAGCAGTTAATCATTCAATTATACTAGAACTTAAAGTGCGAGGGACTTGTGTCTGAGTGCTTCAATAATGATCTACCACTCCAGAGCCAAATCAAGGTTTCTAAATTATTTGACACCTAATATTCCCCTGGAACATACGCAGTTGGCAATCATTAACTATGTGATCCATAGTTTGATTTTTTTCTTTCTGCGGTATTTTGAACATGGTACTCAAACGTTTTTGAGGGACAACTGTCAAAACCCCTATGGCATATATAAGATGACCTCCCGGGATTTAAACCCGTCACCCTCTGCATATGAAGCAGAAGTGCTGCCCACTAGGCTAGCAAGAAACCTTTTTTAAATGTTGCGGAATTTCAAATTCGTAAACGCATCACTAACCATTTGCCATTTCCCACTTATATTCCCAATAGTTGCATCTTCCCACGCTCGTGAGAAGCGACTCAATATGGTTTAATACTCGAGAGGAAGTTTGGTTCCATTGGTTACAATCATTGGGTCTGATATCAGAAACTTGTTTCGACCATCAAAACATATCCCTACTGAATGTTCACTAAAAACCAATTTTGAGATTAACTGGGAAGCCAGTCAAAGAGGTGGTTTTCTAGATTGAAGTCGCCCTTTTACATTATGTAATATCTTGCAATACGTGAATATTTGGAAAAGACAGGATCTTTATGAACTCTCTGAGAAGTGCCTCTTTGTGACTTACATCTGAAGATGTGTCGCACAGCAAAGGAAGGTAGAGTGATTGCAAAGATGGAGTCCCTGATAGATCTCATCACCTTGTTTAGTTGTATATCAACTCCTCGTACGTGTGTACTGTTAAGCCACTCAGGAGCACAATAATCAGCAATGGAGTAAACCAGGTACAACGCTGTGGTATGTAGGACTTGTGTGTTGGCTCTCCACGATGATCCAGAAAGTTGCTGCGTAATGTTAGTTCTAGTTTTCACTTTAGCTGCTGTTGTGTAGGTGAATTTTCGAAACAGAGATATCGATATAAACTAACTCCCAAATACTGCGAATGTTCATTGTATATAAACCTATCACCATTGAGAATGACGTTGGATTAATTGTTGAGTAGCTAGTCCAGTACTCGTGGGAAAGCAGGTTACTTCTATATTTGTTGGATTGAACTGTAGCTTCCAGGTTCTACTGTAATTATAGAGGGTATGGCCAGATAAAGTCTAACTTAACTGTTATTTTTGTTTTAGTAGCTGAACTGTACTGAAGATTCTTTGATACTAACGAACGTATATTTTCCTTAATTAAATATGATATGCACCTCCAAATGTCTATTTAGTGTAAAAAGTACAGTTTGCTTACTATAGTAAATTAATTTTTCTCACTTTCTAACCAAAAATTTTATCTCATTTCCTTTCTCGTCGTATTCTTAAAACCAACTTACAGCATGACTACCAGGTTTAGTAAGCCATCAGGCAACACCTTCAAGTGCGATGACAACAAGGAGTTATTTAAGTTGTCGACGAATCAATATGAGTACTTGTAACAGTTTTATAGTAGTTTTAAATAACAGTTTTGCACATCTCTGACACGCAGTTGATAATTAATGTGTTTTCAATATCACAAAATATTTTTTTAATGAGAAATAGTGGCACATTTTCTACTGCTACAAAGACTTTAAAAAAATCGAAATAAGATAAAAGTGTATCCTACAACATTTTTTGCAATTTTTCACGCCGGGTTTGTTTCTGTGTAACTGATATTTAAACTCTTACATCTATAACTTTTCATCAGACAGAACAGATGTCCATTTTGGTCTTAGATTTTATATGTCAAAACATGTATGTGCAACAGGGAATAGTGGTTTATTTTATTGATATTCTCATAGAGGTAGGATCAATCAAAATAAACCAAAACGTTGGAAAAAATAAATGGTTTAACTTTAGTTTTACTCCCTTAAATTTTTTAAGTAAAATTTAAATCTTAATATTTTACAGTAGTTCATCGGAGCACTGTTAATGTTTTATTATATTTATTATAGTGTATTATAGTGATTATAGTAATTATTTCACTTATAAAAGTATTAAAAATATAATAAAATCACAATCGACTGACCCCTGAATAACTATATAAACTAATAGTATCAGATGTGTCATGAAAGAAACATCCAGTAAAATACTCGTAGTTTTAGTAAATATAGTAAAAGTTATGTTGTTTTAAACTAAATTTTACTATTTCTTTAGAAGATAAATATATTAAACAAACCATCATGTTTTAGCTTTTATATAAACTTTATTAATTCTAAACACAGTTATTAATCATCGTAGGAAAATCCCTATATTCCATCAAGGAATGTATCCGAGATGCGATTCAGTAATTTGCAATGTGCCGATGATGACTGGCAACCTGTGAATAGAACTTGAATGGAAATGCGTCATATACTAGTTAAACGTAAGTGTCGGTTATCCAATCGGTTTGTTTATTCGGGCAATGAATTACCAACGCACTGTACAAGTTTTCCATTAATCTGGCACTTTACCAAGTAGTTTATCAACAAGTTCTTCATAAAGGCTATCACGTCAATTTGCATATGCATTGACTTTTTTATTAATTGTTTGATATCTGTACGAGTGAAATACCAAATAGTACAATATGAAATTCCACTGAATCACTGGCTCATCACGATATCTCAATACTTTACGATTGACTTGAAATGTTGAGGATGCAGATCTTATATCATATACGTGCAATAAGAAAAGCATTTGGAAATTCCTTTTCCCAGTGGAATATATAGCCATCAAAATAGCCCTTTCTCTCATTGGAATAAATTGGTAATGTTTTAAATTAATCCCATTTGCTCTAACTGTGACATGATTGAACTTCTTTGCTACCCCCTAATGTACACTTATAGGGGTTTTTAGACTTTAAAACTTTAATAACTAGGAGAACGGCAGCAAGCTCATAATTTATTATTAGCTATTATTATTATTATATTCTTGATATTAAGATTTTGACATAAGTTTTATTTCAAACCAGAGGTTTTACTATGAAAAGCACTTTATGTACAGACCTTATTTATATATTTTTTATTATAACTAGGCAGCTTAAGATACGTTAGAGAATTTACGTAGAGTGGAACGTAAAGACCCATCCACCTACCTATACTCGTAGAGTGTTGATTACCCACCTATACAACGTACAGTGTTGATTGCAGACAGCTACCTTAAATATGCCTCACCTTCTTGAATACATTATCATATGGTACGAACTGTTCGATCCCACTTGATTTAGGACAATATATTACGCAACACCCGTGATGTAAGGGATGCCTGAGGTTCCACCATGACTACACTAATAACCTAATGACATTCCAGCTCCAGACTCGAGGGAAATTTTTTATTTCTTAACGATCCTCCAGCCGATTCGACACGTCGATAGGACTAATGTTGTAAACATATTTGATAAATATAGTCTAATCCCATCAAAGCTTACAGTATTGTTTACATTATTGAGGACATTAATTTTGTTGAATGCACTAAACCAACGACTGTTTATATGTTTAAATATGGAATGAGACGGAAGTCCTTTAACTGGTAATATTGTATTTAAATTAATAGAAAACTAAGGGACACTCCCACACGCTTCGCATGCCTTACCTGTCTCTTGATTACATACTGTATATAGCAGTAAAAATAACTTAACAAACTTATAAACAAAATAAAAGTATAGTATTTTGTTTATAAATTGTTTTATAGTTGAATATTGCTAATTTCTAGTGGGAGAAGAGGATTATTGTAAGAATTTTTCTACCAATCAGGATTGGAACTTATAAAATCATTTCTTGGTGAACTTTTAAAATACAAAGTCTGCATTCTCTCAAAATGTAATTTAAAAATATGAAGTATTCTCTCAAGTAATATTTAGAATGGTTTTTCTGTCACCTTTTATTTATATGTTGTTATATCCTATTTTCATAAATCAAATTGCTATATAAAGATTATCTTTTTATTTTTTAATGAATATATTTAAAAATAAATGTTTTAAAGTGCCTCTATTGTAAACATTTTCATTTTGTTGGAATTTTGAGTGAAAAAACGTAAATTTGTTTATCTACTTATAATTAAATAAACTTTTAAAATATTTTTAAAAATTATGATATATTGTTTATTGTGGTATTAAAAATACGTAAATCTAGCAACTCAGTATATCAAGTTTTTTATGTTCATTGTTGCGAGAAGAGTTATTTTTTACAACGTTAGTAAGTTGTATTTACTTGCTACATAATAAATATCGGTACTATTCAAAGCTCTGCATGCAATAATTAATGTAACAAAATTACTCCTTTCGCATTTCTAGAGTTCGTAGTAGTAAAATTTAACCATAAATATTTTAAAAAAGCTTGATTTACTGTGTCGTTGAATTTCTTTATTTCTTACTACAAAATTAGTTCATGAAATCAGTGGTGAAACGCTTCATGTACATGCATACTCATTATGTAAATATAGTATGTATTTATTTATATTTATTGATTATTTTAATAAGTCTTTAAATACTTCATATGATTTTTTTTAGAAGTAATATAGGTGTATGATGTTCTAACCTCTCTATTTGTACTTATAAAAATAAATACATTCAAAATATATTTTATTTCAATAATTTTTTTTAGGAACCCTTTTAACAAAAGAAGGATGTGTGATTGGCAGCTCCTTATTGGCCGGGAGGTTGTTGAGGCAAGGTTTAGACCCATAAATTTTACTGGGCTTTGTATGATTGTTGAACTTGGTAAATAAAAGTTGTTTAACACCTCATGACTCCCTGCCTCAAAAGTAGATTTTTTTATAAATGTTGCATTATTCTACTTAATTATACAGTGTGGAAAAAATATGAAAAGCTTCACAAATACATTATTTATTTCCATAGATAATTTGATATTTTTTTTTTAAATGGTTGTGTTCCATAAAGTATAATTTTTTCTGAATAATTTACTGAAACCATTAAATAGTGGAATAATGATTTTTTTTCAAATTTGCTACTTTAAATTCAAATGACTGCTACTCAGGGAAGGATAGACCTCTATAAGTCCGGTTTGCGGCAAATAATTTAACATAAATATACCTTTCACTTGATACCAAACTCGACCTAGGCTTACATTGAAGATTTTCGTTCAACTTCTCGTGGGCCGTCGCCCTGAAAAGATGAAATTCCACTAATAGTGTCAAAAGTATGTTCTTTGTAACCGTGATCATATACAAGATTTCACTTTAAAATGTGAAGTCATACAAGAGCGTTTCCATTTTGTTTCAATCCTGTATATATTTTTCATTAGACTATTTGTTAGTCATATGTTTATTCTCAGACTGTTATTTTTATTCATTAAATTCTCATTTAAATTATATTTTCTTTTTGTTTCATAGTTGCTTTTTATTTATTGTAATAATTTCATTTGTTTTATATTTATTATTGAAAGGCTTATTGAGCGGTTCCTCCTAGCACACAGATTCGTAGGCTATATATACGTGGAGACTAAATGCATGTCTGGTATTTGTAAGGTATGTAAGATTTTGTTTTTTTATGAATAAATTTAATTTTGACTTAATTTTTTTTACAATAAGAGATTGTATTCAAAAATCTATTTTTTCCAAAACAACTTCCCTGGGGAAAGAATTGATTATTCTAGCAGTTTAGATCAAATCTGAAGCGAGAAAAAACATGTTGATTGACACATTTATACAGATAGAGCAAATCACCAAATAATTCAAATATCAGTCCTGTAATGAAATAACACATATTATAGTTACCAACTAGCCAATGATTGGACAGATAGGAGAGAATTGGCTTATAATATTAATCTCAAATACATTCATGCATTGTACGTAGTTACTCTTGTTACCCCTCGTACATAAAACAAATTGGGGACCTCTACTGCATAAAATTATCACAGAATATATCGTCATGTATGCATATATATATATATATATATTGGTAACAGCTGTTGGAACTTCTCTGTAAAACCGTTTATTACAAAAATGCACTTCATTGTCTAACCCCTATATTAGTCAAATATATATATCAACACTTTTTTTAATATTTAAAATTACATTAATTAATTATTCTGCAGAACTTTATTCAGTAACCCTCCTTATAGGTTCAGTTAAGGTTTCTATTCAGCCAGCATCTAATAAGTAACGGTTTGAAGACAGATACGCGATTAAATTTGCAATCTTACAGTTGTACTAGATTGGCTGTTTCTTTGGAACTGCAACGTGTTTTCTTTCGTCATGTTCAGTGGCATTTCCCTCAACATATCGGGAGAAAACTTTTAAAAACAATATATTTTGTTTAGGTTTTCCTATATTTAATCTGTAGTAGCTGGATGTACAACACATATATGGTTGAAAAATATATGGAAACGGTTTCACAACAACGTTACTCTTTTCTTAGATAATTTGATAATTTATAATTTTTTTTAATAATTGTGTTCCATAAAGTATAATTTTTGATCAGAATAATTTACTTGAAAACTGTTCAATAGTGGAGAAATAATATTTATCGAATTATTTACTTTGAAATTCAAATGACCGCTACTCTGAAAGGGTAACCCTTTCGAAGTCCGGTTTGCAAAAATTAATTTCTCTTGAATAGACTTTTCACTTGATACCAAACTCGACGTAGGCATACATTGAAGATTTTCATTTAACTCCTCGTGGGCCGTCCCACTGAAAAGATGAAACGTCACTAATGGTATCAAAAAAATATGTTCTTTATGATTATTGATATAGGTTTTACCTTTTTAATATCCTCTGTTATGATGTAAGTTATGTTGTACAACCGGTTTTGTGGTGACCTACCACATCATCAGGTACATCCTCTGTTATGATGTATGTTGTAAAACCAGTTTCGTGGTGACCTACCACATCATCAGGTACATCCTCTGTTGGGATTTGTCGTCGAATGAAAATTGAGACACACAATACAATTTGATTAAAACATTATTATAATAACACAAATATACGGTCGCGGAACATGCACGCGTCTTAAGTCGGGCCGACGGTGACTCATAATCTTTATAATTATAATCTTTTCATATACAAGATTTCACTTTTGCAAGTGAAGTCATACAAAAGTTGTGGAAGTGTTTCCATATTTTTGTCTACCCTGTATATGTTTGACAAGGAACAACCTGACATTCCGACCTATAGTTACTATATGCAAAATGTATATAGTAACTATAATCTATCGATCTACAAGCACATTTTTTATATATTACTACCATCTACTCGTACCCCAAAAATATACAACGCCCAAATAAACTATTATTATTATAATTGTGTTTACGGTACTCATTTTGTAACCAGACTCAGTAAGGTTCAATATATTATGTTAAGACTGTTTATGTGATACGATATCAGTGGTTAGGTTAATTCTAATCGTTACTGCTAATATTAAAGAATATTGTCCCATAAGCAAGACAAATCAAAAACTTATCAATTGAGTGATTTCTGTTCAGATTTAAGACACATCTTGTGCATACATTAGGGCATACAACCCAGTAGGTGTATCATACAAAACTGCCTGATTTCAAATCATATGGTAACACTAAATTATATTTATTTATTTGTAAACTATATTCTATAAATCTGGATATAGTTAGTCACTAATTTACTCACTCATTAACACAATATGTGGAGGCTATTCCTAACATTCTACCCTAGCGAGATATAGATTTATGTAAAATCCAAACCACGTTGTATTGGTGTGATTTTCAGTCAACGAACAAGCCGGACACCCGGTTCTTTTCTTACATAAAATCCAATTCTGGCCATCATCCAAAAAGGGAACTTCAGACTCTCTAATGGAAATCAATGCAAATTGTATTCATAGCAAATAGTTTCCATACTGATGAAAACTATTGAGTGAAGATGTGTCAGTATTAAAGAGGTTGAAGAAAAAATATCGCTTACAATCTCCACAACACTGTGTCCCCAAAAAGCCGGAGGATTAAGGTACTACTGCTGGCGTAAGAAGACGAGAAAAGAGGTTGCCAGTTACTGAACCGCTCGAATACTCAGAACTGTAAAAGATTCCATTAGTATAACCAAAATGACATTAAATAAGTAAATATACGAGATTTTATTAATCTGCTTTTGTTCGTTAAGGATATTTTATCATTGTGATGAACCCATTAATGTTTTAACGGGTTGCGTACACTGCGGAAATCACGTACCAGCTGTTTTTTGAGAATTGTTTAGCTAAGTAATGAAGTTTCCACTTATGTTCAACCGGATATGGAACTAAACGGCTAAGCAGAAATACAACTAAGTCATTACTAGCAGGAAGCTCTCGAGCAAGGAATGTGGCCGGGGGTCTGTGCTAGAGTCACCCCGGGCTTACCAATGGGCAATTAGAAGGGTCATGGCTATAGTTATAATTAGCAACCACAACCGGATTTAACTAATGTGTCTGTTTGGTCCGTCACGATGATGTGATCACGTCATTGCTCGTGTTGAGTACGTCATTACATACGTCACTACTAACCGTCTCTGACGTCACTGGCTGCTGAACACAACAGAGTTTGTCATTTTTATTTAAATGAATTTATTCACTCAGACTGTGATTTCATATAACCATACATTCCTTTTGTAAGGCTCCTACCTTAATTACATGTTTCAGCATGAAAAAACTGTAAATATAACTTCATGTTTAAACAAACAAGTCAGTGATATATGCAACAGCAAATTTATGTTTTAAATTTCAGAATTTTTAAAAGCAATTTTCATTTACGTCTTATGAATTGGACATGATAGAAATTTTTCAAATGAAAACATAGCTTGCATATTATCCAACAATCAATTAATACAATATTTGAAATTAATTAAATTTGCAGGTAATCCTAATGTAAATAATAACACTGTAAGTAATATAACTGATTGTGACGGTACAAATGATGATGTTGGGTATCAAATTGATGCATGTATGCACCTTTATGATGTTAAGAGTGGTATTAAATTATGAGTGGCAGTATTGGGTGTTCTTCCACCATGAGTCGTAAATGATTCCAATGACTTTATTTGACCCACAAACAACAAGAACATTGTAATAGGCTACGTTTAACATACATGTTAGACTACTCTAAAATACAAAAGACGTAAGAAATTATAGGTGGGATCGTGGGTGTTCTTCACCACGAGACGTAACAATGTATGGATGTGACATAAGATGTAATTTGCTGACTTTATGGTGCATAGAAATTTAATGGAAAGGTAATTCATAAGATGTGTGTCCTAACCGTATGCTTGTAGGTGGACAGACCAACCAAACCATCGTTCATTGTAACTGAACCTCCAGACCAACTACTTCTTTGTAGGTTAATTACACGGTAACCTTAGTGTAGTCTCTAGTCTTGTTATTTGGGAAACCACCTCAAGAAGCTGAATAAAGACCTAACGTACGAGTTCCAGGCCGCCTTATACGATAAGTCGTAACTAAACGGTTGGTGAAGGGTACATAAAAGTACATATCTAGCACCACGAGATATTACGTACTGGGGAGGGAGGATGAGTGGGTAGGTCAAACGAAGTCGTACCTACTTTACGAGATGTTGTCATAATGTGAATTACACATAAGAGGACCTACATACATGAGTGTGGGGGAGACATAACAGGTCATAATCTCGTACTATGAGTCAAAAAGTTAGGAAGGGTTGGTATGTCATAGACAATCATTCCTACCCCACGAGTAAATTGGGTGATGGAATATAAGGTGACGTTCTCATTGCCCCATGAGTCATTACGTGGTCATAAATAATCACTCAGTTTCTCCAGGTATCGCAAAAGACCTTGAGACGTTGAGGTCTGTGAGTAAATATTTTTTTCTAGCTGTCAGCTTTCCAATAAAACTAACATATAATTATTCTTGTTAGTATTTTTATTCATAAAACGTACAATGTATGAATACATTAAAAGTTTAATAATAGGAAACTAATTAGCTCTATGTAACACAAGATTTTAAAGTTATTAGTACCACTTTTACATATGAAATATCACTTAAATTAATTTGGTTTTACAGAAATACATTGAATTCAACTATATTCTCTGCCTTTGCTATCTATTCAAAATATGAATTATGTCAAAAAAAGCTAAACCCTGTATAATAAAAGATTTCTCTTGAGATAATTAAAAACTAATTTGATAAGTTTAGAAACATAATTTAAGAAAGTTTAATAAGTACCGGTACGTACTTGAAGGCCAGCAAGTACAGAAATCAACTTTAGAAAAGTTTCCGCAACACGTGACCTTGTAAAAAGGGAATACCTTAGTAAATAGATCCGACTAATTTGTCGATCTCTCCTCACGTTATTGTTTACAAATGAAGGCATTGTCTCTAGCAGCGAATGGAATACAAACATAGGAGGTGAGAAAACAGGAAGCAAGCATGGTTGATAGATAAATTATGCACATCATATTATTGTTTTCACTTCCAAGTCAGTCGGATAGATTAGGTATAAACTTGGTGTCTTAATGTTATTAAACTTACAGAGTCCTAATTCTGTGTTGTCTAAACAATTACATGTGGGGATGGCTAACATTTTCAACATATCGACATATCGCAATGCGATTCAAAGATAATATTGAAAGAAAAATATCGATATATTGGTTAACCGATGTATCGAATTGTATGTGGTGTTTATGTCTAAAGTTACATACTAACTATTATATCATGTATCTCTATAACTATCAAAACTAGCCTACTAAACAATTGTTACAACTATTAGAACGTGTTATAAATTAGAACTTTTGGCCCTATGAAGTGACGAATTCAGCTTATTTTAAGTCAACTACAAAAGAAAACCGTTCTAAGTATAAGTTTAATTTCTTATAACTACATTTTTTTACATATAACTGAAGGGATTAACATATTTTTTAATTTTTTTATGTTAAATATTTATAATTTTAATTTTTTTTCAAAGAAAAGCATGTTATACATAACAGATGTAGTTATAACAAGTTTAATTTGTACTTTGAATGGTTTTGTCTTCAATTTGAGCGGAGTAGTTGAATTCCCTACTTCATAAGGCGATAAGTTCTAATCTAGTGGTTACAAATGTTTTTTTCCTGTCGCAATGCAAGGTACTTTAACCAATTTTGATTAAAGAAATTGGGAAATAGTTAATTCACCGAAAACCTATTGCACCACCTGAAGGCCTACATTCCCCACCGGTATGCGATTGAGTGCATTGTAGTTTGTTAAGGCCTTGTTAAAAACATAACAAACTACTTTATTATTTCTTTTGCATGTTTTGAATTTATTAAATGCTTTTAAAATATGTTTTCCGAAAGGTGGTTGTTTTTAGAAGAGAGAATGGCATTAGTATTTAATAAAATAATAAATGGGGAAATATTGATATTGCCAATAATATCAAAAGAAATTATCGATACCAATATATCGATATATTTACACAAAATATCGATATATCATATCCATTCCTAGTTATGTATCGAGCCGGAGCGTTAGTACGTCTAAATTCCCAAGGTTTTTTTGACCAAGCCTCCCAAAAATTCGTACAATAGCGATTCAAGTTTTGTTTTATTCTGCTTCATTTGGTAAGAAAAGTGAACTTTAACTTAATTATTTCTTTTCTACCCTTTTACCTATTTATTTGTATTGGACTGAGCTATTTCTGAGACTTGAAATTGAAGCTTGACAATAGCATCGGGAACGTGGGTGGACTGAAGATCAGGTTTGACACAATGACACTGTTTTGACAACGGAGGATTTGGCCTGCCCTGGCCTACTTGAATATGTGAGCCTAAGTCTGAAATAAACTATAGCTGACGTAGCAAATAGTTCAACAATACCTTCCTCAAAGGTAGCAAAGTCATTGTTTATTGTATGTGGCCCAACACGTAATCCATTAGCTTTAGGCTGAGGTAATGGGCTCACTTTTGGCCTCGTAGACTGACGGCATCGTGCCGCTGCATATTATAAACTAACGGTATTGTATGCAGTTTTAGGAGTTTATTTATTTATATTAATTTTTCCTGTCGATGTTTTTATGTAATATTCACTTCCTGAAATATCAGTATATTTACAGGTGTAATGTTAATACTATTTTACTACCGTAGGTTACAAAACAATTCGCTTGTTATTAGCCTTTGAGCTACTGACATGAAGATATTTTGTAAGAATAAGAAAGCTTTCGTCAGTGTTTAAGGTTCCATAAAGTAGTACATAAGTTATTAAATTAGGTTAAATGAACATTGTTGTTTGATGAAAGAGATATGACTAGCTATTACAATGAAGGTTACATCAGTGAATATTGTATTCGATAGTAATAAAATAACTGCGCAGTAAATGTTAATCAAAAGTCACTAAAACTTCTATTAAATTGTTAAACGCATATTAAACTATTACAGGTGATAATGTCCCTCTTAACTCTAACAGTAAAAATATTTTGGTAATATCTTTAAAAAGAGTCTTATACGTTTAGTTTTACCTAGGAATTCAAAGTTACCTATTTTAATTTACGAATAATACAATCATTGGTTTTATGATGTGATGTATTATAAAAACCCATTTAAAAATATATTTTCAACAAAAATTCCAAACTTATTTACTTTTTCAAACTGTAATATTCTTTTACTTTATCAATACCGCAGGGCTATGCGTGAAATTTTCTTAAAAAAATTAAAAACAAACCCTTAGCTCCGTTGGAAGTTCCAGTATTGGACCCTTTCCCACCGCAGTTTGAAGCCTCAAACCATTGAGCCCCCATTCCAACAAATAACAAAAAGTAATGTTTTAAATGTTGTTAACGAATAGTATGACTTTGTTAATTCAAGTGTCGAGTTGCGAAAATGTTCAATCTCAGATAATTAATACAGTTATGGTCACTAAAATATGCCAAGAGGCACTCAGCTTTATAAGCTCTATAGAGAAAATAATTCCAAAAATACCGTCATTGATTTTCACTTGTCAATTTCAGTGAAATTAAAGCTATTACAACATATTTATTAGCTACTGCTCCTTGTTTTTTAATTAAAAGAAATATTCTGGTTGAATCTGTTTTTGTATTTTAAATACAACTTAATTGTTATGATTATTTTACAGTATTTCAAATAATTGTTTAAACAAAGTAATAAAATAATTATTAATTCTCCTTCTTTTATATTGAAACTAAACTCTTAAGAACACTCGTTTAAATTATCTCGAGGGAACATAAGTTATAAGATTTCTTCATGTATTTATTCATGTTTCCAATAAAATAGTACTCAAAATATTTTCAGTTATAATGATACGTTATCAAGAAAACAATGTTTATTCTTCCAGAAATGGGATTTATATAATCAAATGTGTTGAATGGATTTGCAAAATTAAAATCATTAAATCCCTTTAATATAAGTAAATATGTACGGTATTTATAGAGTTCACAAGTTTACGTTATTTATAGCATAACGTACCTCATATAAGTTTTTATTATAACATGCTTCTTAAATTAAAATAAAATGTTTTACATGTCGCAAAAAACGTTAGTACAAGCATAACAATAATATGTAAAAAACTGTATTTATTTCTTTTGTAAAAAAGACCATTTTTCGAATGATTTGCATTATTTGATCGTCATGTACAAAAATAAACTACGAGTTTATTTTCATTATCATCAATACAGACATAAATACCACACGCATAACATGTATCATCAAAATTGGAAATATACTTCAATGTTTTCATCAAATAAAATTGATAATAACTAGTAAACGTGTGCAGTATTTTGTTAATTTATTTAGTGTTTATATTTATTTCAGAATGTATACTGTAAGTTGAGAAATAACTAGTGTTTGTTGAAATTTGATGACTCTATTGATTACGGCTACACATAGATCGTTGTACTTTGAAAACTAGTGTAAGGGTAATTTTGGGCAATCGTCGTAACTCGAGAACACCCGGAGGCAGAATAACTAGTTATTAATTTACATTACAAAGCAAAATATTAACATTATAAAAAGCTCCTTTCAACACCATCAGTATTTCAGATCCATTTCAATACACAATTTAAGACACAAGTAAACCCTTTTAAAGATTTCAAAAAACAAAAACTTACAAACATTTAAGTAATTATTGGCTTCCTACTATTATGGTTCATAACCACTATATATTACCCTTGACTGACAATTTCCACAAGATAGTTAATTATTAATCAGTACATGTGATTTAAATTGATTTTGATTTTCGAATGAGGAGAGAAACCGGTCTGTAGTTTTCTTTTACATTGAAAACGGTTCATTTTGTATTTTAGTGTGTGAACTGTTCGTGCTCATAAGGTCCTTTGGGAAACCCATGACCCTCCGTAAGTCCTTGCAGCTGGTCCTGAAGGGGCTTCAGACCCTGGAAACTCCAGATGACTTCCTAGTTTTAATCCTTGGGCCGAGCAATTCTCAGACCTGATAAGATCTTGGAGATGTCTCCATAAAATTTCCCAACTTCTAGGGCAATAAACTTTCTAAGCCGAATAGTATTCTACCATATTTTAACACAACAATATTTACAAAAAAGTATGAATTTAAAACAACTGTAACAGTAGAAAACAAAGTGTTAAAAACTACAGAGTTAATTATTTTTTAACTGCAAACAATGTAATTCATCATTATTAATTACATCCAACTTAGCTTTTTCATCTGTGGAAATCAAGGTTTTTTTTTATATAAATAAAAAATTCCTGTAAATGATCCGCAAAGCAATATCTTTATAGTTTATGAATATTTAAACTGTGAATGGGTAGCATGTATTAATGTAGAAAACATTTTAAATAAACATTATGACCAATGAAGTGATCAATGTCTTGTCAGTTTCCACAGTTGAGTGCGTCTTAATTGATGAATTGTGTACACAGTTTTTTATAACTATGTACTAAAAGCATAACAGAGTTAAGCAGTTTTAGTTACTGCAATTAACAGTTTTTCCATTAAGTTTCCCGAGAACCGAAGTTAGTAAATCTGTATAAAATAAGGATTAAATTATAAAAATCATTTGTTTAGTAAGATATACATGATACTGTATTTATTTTGTAAAAATGACTTTACATAGTATTTTATTCAGAATGGTTTTCATTAAAATATATTTTATTTATAATATTAAATAATAACATTTGAAATGCAACAATAACTTCTCAAATCTGACATCGATTTATTTATTTTATTTTCATGTTTATTTTAGATATATTATGGCCGGTTCTTAATATTTTGCTTGTTAAAGAGAAATTTACATTTGTGGTCTTTACCTGAAATTGTGTTTTTTTTTTTTATGCTATTCACTTTCAACTACTCAATTAAAATGTGCCAAGTTAAAAAAAAAATGGTATTGCCATCATTGTGTTGCTCCCCAAATGAATCATGCATAGAGGGAGGGGGGAATGTCATATTTATAAGTATTCTGGTCACTTTAGTCTTCAAATAAGAGTTCTGATGAGCAAGTTCTTTTTTTTATTTCACTATCTTAAAGGAAATAGGAACGTCTCTTACAAATACGAGTCTTTTTTGTCATATAGTGGTTAAATTGTAAAGTACTTATTGTTAAGTAAATAATGCCAGAGCTGTAATACGTATATTACAGTCGAGCTATCAATACTGGATGGGTTTACTTTGATAGTCCGTTTACAGCCTTGTTACCGTTCAGCCCTTTGATGTTATTGGTGCACCGTCATTCACCGAGAACTCTCGGCACCAAGAAGAATAGTAAATTTTTCAATTTTTCAATAGAATAAAATTTGTCAATAGTATAAAAAATTAGCTTTTGATAATGTGCCTACCCTTTTTATAGTATTCCGATGGTTGCAACAACTATGTCAAAAGATGAAAATATGTGTGTTAATATGATTTGATTCGTGACCAAATGCACTTTGATTCATGTCAACATTTCTTATAAATAATTTATTTTAGGAGAACATAAAATATTAAAAAAGTCTTGATGTTTGTTTTCTTTGAGCAATCGATTCATGTTTCAAACATTGCGTTTTGGTTGAAAAATTTAACTTCCAGAGTTAAGTTCTGTTTCATTTAAAAATACAATTGGACTCACAGATAATTTAAATATGAATATGGCACTTACCAAATAATTTTGATGCATTTCTTTGCGTCGTGACACTGTTCTGAGCATTTTTTTTAAAAACTAGGTGTTCATTTATGGTAGTTAAAACTTATAAGTAAAACAGAAGTGCTATTGAAAAATTATTTTTTTAATTATAAAATAACTAACAATTCAGAATCCAAGAAAAAATTCAGTCCTAGGATAAAGTTTTCAAAATAACCTAGCTTGATAGGTAATGGAAACAAACATTAGCAAAATATACAGTTTGGGTAAAAAATAATAATGAATTCAACATAGCAAAACAAATACAATATAAATGTAGTCACAAACAAAATACTTATAAAAAACAAAATCGTGATTTTAGAAAGACATTTCTTTCGTAACAACCTATAAACTAGTTAAACTTTTACTTTTTTATGTATTATTTTACCAAACATGCAATATATGTATCCGATCCCCAACAATTTTTGTTTAACTAATTCAATTGTAGCTAATTTAAATTTATACACTTTAAGCTCTCAAAATTATTATCATTGTCTCTTCTTACAACCAGTACCTTTAATAAATGACCACTTTACCCAGTATTCGAATTATTTCATCGATGAATTGGGTTTACTAAGAGTAATTTATAATTAATTAAGTATGTCTATGACACAGTTTTATGATTAATTATAGTTATTGGCAGTTTGTCTGGTATCAATACACCCCTATTAATCAAGACAGATACAACAAAGTAAGTTTCGTGATATTAAAAAATAATCAAATGGAAACCACAGTATTTTAACACTTTTTTCCAATGAGACAGGCAATTATAACCTCAGCCACTCATACACTGCAGAGTGATAGTTTACATCATTTTATTCTTGACATATTTTATGTAAATAATTGACGTATAAACTATGCATAATGACGTACGATATTAGTACAATAACTCAAAACATTTAAATGCCGTATGATTAATATTCTCGTCAGAAGTGTAGTGAGTTACAGTCTTTTCACATAAGTGATATACACAAGAGATAAGTGACTATTCACAGATCGCTCTTGGTGTAGGGAAATCTATGCGTGAGGTTCCCTTGTAGTATATATAACACTGCAGTCCCATACCCGCAGTGTTGCCATACTGACAGTAAGAGAACACCACTTACATGACAAGTTTGCATCCTGTGGACTCACAACAGCGCTCAGTCCACAAACGCTCAATACGCTGCAAAGCGTACAGTGTAGAAAATATAGGAATTATCGTGACATGGAAGTGAGCAATAAAGTTAGTTTATCTGTGAAAGTGTGATTCGTTATAATGTCGAGTCAACAGTCATAATAAATAACCTATCTTCCCAATTAAAAGAAGATCATCAGTGTTAATAGATTTTTTCTTGTTGGGGAAAACCAAAAACACATGTATATCAACCCACCACAATTACTGCAACGTGATTGATAAGAGATTATACTATTACTGATACATTATACACACGTGCTGCAAACTATTTATGGTGCATTGATTTCAAAACTCAGTGAACTTTATACCATGAATATTCAGTCTGAGTTGTTTTTTGCGCATAGTTACATCATGCAAACACATTTTAATCCTCAAAGTAGTAAAAAATCAGATAGCCAGGCAGTAACGTTTAGGGCAATATTATTTTTTTATGTGACTCCATTATAAACAAATCACTTTGATATTTATTTAATTTGATAGCATATATAAACTTATTATATACAGGTGGCTCACCTTCTTGTTAAACAATCTCACGATATTTTCAGTAGTTTGTGGACCGTCCACTTTGCAGCGTATTGAGCTTCTGTAGACTAAGCGCTGTTACCAGTTCAAATTGGGCAAACATTGGTATTTACTGTAGCTTTCGCTCTGTAATTACTCACTTATAATGGCATAAGAGCACGGATATATCTGCATATAGAGTCAACCAAGTGCTTGTTTTTGGCTATACCATAAGATGTGTGTGAGCTAACAGTCTTTTTGTAGTTACTACAGGATAATAGTCCTTTCCAGAATCTTACTCTGAACAAATTTGGAAGCATACTCACACACACCCATAACAATATAAAATGGGATAAATCTACAAAAGCCACTCTTTGGTTAACATTGCATTATTTATATAACATTAATGTTTATATACTTGTATGTAATCTCACTCACAAGGTTATGGATTAATTGATTAAAGTTGATAATTTTTTTGGATAAGATGAATCTGTATTTATCGTACAACCCCGTCCACTAGTGAACATCTCAAAGTAACGTTGTTCATTTGAGAGCAGTTTGTTTTATTTTTTTATAACTGCTTTGTTTCAATCAAATATGTTCAGAACTTAGATTTTTATTATAAGCCTGAATTTTAGTCTCACAGCAGCTCATTACGAACAGTGTGACAAAAGTTAAATACAAGATTTCATGATTAGATTCAAACTTTGCTATACACCGATCAGGTTGGGATGTTGTATATTCTATTACCAATTAAAATAAATTTGTATTTCTGAATATTTTATTATAAATAAAAATTCACATTAGTTCACATGTAAAGCACTTCATCTTTAATTGTTAATGAATAAGGATTTTTTTTTTTTTGTTTCGAAGTGCTGTTATTTTTTTCTGCAACATGTTTTCATTGCTAAAAATTGTTTTTCCATAGCGAATAAAAGTAGTACTAGAACATGTGTGCACTTTGAAGTTAAATTCAAGTATTTATACTGATTTTTATTACACTGAATCATCAGTATTATAATGAATCACATATTCTTCACTGGTAAGTACTTACTTTTAATGTGATTTAATATGGAATTATGTATTTAAGTAGTTAAAGAAATCATTTGTTGTCAATATTTGCAGTAGAGATTTGGAATTTCCTAAGAAATAAAACTGAAGGTATATGTATAAGGCACTGTATTGCTTTTTTAAATTTGTATTTAATAAATACTTAAAACTAGAATTAATTTACGAAATCACATTATTTCATTGGCCGAGTAGGGAACGTAGTAAGAAACATATTGCGTGTTGTCAGGGCTGTATACTCCAGACATAGTGACGTACTGGTTGTAGTATGGTCGTTGGGGATGCCATGAAGGGTCTGGAGAGGCCAGGGCGAGGGGAGGTGCCCCCCAGCCACCAGGGTAGCCGCCGTAGCCACCCCACGTCGGCTTGGCCACCACATTAGCCACCAGTGCCACAAGAAGAACCTAGAAATTATAGTCTTTTTGATTTTCAGTTGTTTAATATAACAATATTTTTAGAATGTATAAATATAATTGTAGAATGTATAAATAATTACAGAAGAGAAAGAAACATAGGTCGCATCAAATAGTGTGCTAATTTTGGGTCTAGTAATTATTTATCTAATTTTACGAGCGGATGGAATATTATATAAGCCACTCCCTAAATGCACCCAAATCCTTAAGGATAAACATAGTACATATTACTACAAATGTGTGATGATGTACTGAGTATTGTACTGATTATAGTAAAGCTACGTCTGTTTCTTTGTTCTCTATGAAATAATAAAATAATGAATGATACTAGTATTTGAGCCATCTCAGGAATTTCCGGTTTAAATAATTTTGCATCAAATATGATCGGTCTACTAATCAAAATAATTGTACACTACGTACGTGTATGGGTGGGCGGGTAGGCCAATACCACAGTACGTGTATGGGTGGGCGGGTGGGTCAGTATACCACAGTACGTGTATGGGTGGGCGGGTGGGCCAATACCACTGCACGTGTATGGGTGGGCGGGTAGGCCAATACCACTGTACGTGTATGGGTGGGCGGGTAGGCCAATACCACTGTACGTGTATGGGTGGGTGGGCGGGTGTGTGTGTGTGTGTGTGTGTGTGTGTGTGTGTGTGTGTGTTTGATGAGCTCTCTCTAACAATACTATATTTTATAACATGATTTTTTGATTGTAATAAGAACCATTATTTTTTTTAATTTATTTATTTTATTACTTAGTTTTTTTTTAATTCTTATACATTACAAATAAGTTGTTAAGGGTTGTATATTTTTTGTTTTTTGTAATGGTTAGAATTATCCATGTTTATCTTAATTAACATGTCTTATCATGTTTTCTATTAAAAATGTACTATTAAAATTAGACATTTTAGCCCCGGACAGACGATCAATATTTATTTACGTGTTTTAATCAAACTGTCCACTAGAGAACTTGACGACGCGTTTCAAGTCAAAAGACTCACCATCAGGCCACTTGTTTCTGTTAAGCTGAAGTTGAAACCCACGTCATATAAAGTTCACACGCGCAAAAACACATTATGTCACACACCTATACAGTTATGTGGGTGATTGTGGATGGATCGAATAAAACACGTCAGTAAATAATGTACTATATTATATATTTTTATACAGCATGGTTCCTCATGTTGTGTAAGTAATGAAAATATATTAGTGATTAGATTGTGCTCCTTCAAAGTATATTAGTGATTAGATAGTGCTCCTTCAAAGTATATTAGTGATTAGATTGTGCTCCTTCAAAGTATATTAGTGATTAGATTGTGCTTCTTCAAAGTATATTAGTGATTAAATTGTGCTCCTTCAAAGTATATTAGTGATTATATTGTGCTCCTTCAAAGTATATTATTGATTATATTGTGCTACTTCAAGATATATTAGTGATAAAATTGTGCTACTTCAAAGTATATTAGTGATTAGATTGTGCTACTTCAAAGTATATTACTGATTAGATTATGCTACTTCAAATATAGTAGTAACTAGATTGTGCTACGTTTAAGTATATTATAGATTAGATTGTGTTACTTCAAAGTATATTAGTGATTAGATTGTGCTACTTCAAATTATATTAGTGATTAGATCGTGCTCCTTCTAAGTATATTAGTGATTAGATTGTGATACTTCAAAGTATATTAGTGATTAGGTTGTGCTACTTAAAAGTATATCAGTGATTAGATTGTTGAAGGTTTTACATTATTATGCCTTTTCACTCTCCGCCCTCACAGCGATTGAAACTTCGCTGTTTGTACGTAGGTCGTTGAACAACCACGACCATAACACTACTGCTCCAGTATGTTATAATCAAAATTTAGATAAAAGATGAGGATAACATTTATAATTATAAAGTCTCATTCATAATTTAGAAATAGGGCGCACCGAATTGGTGTTTGTGAAAACGGATATTAGCAGAATTTGCTTCCGTGCCCAACTAGTAATTCCTCATTGGATTACTTATTTATTGTTGTCATGTAGTGGCTTCGTGCCTATCTACATCTGAAGAGACTAGAATGAAGTCGAAACAACAGTATACACACTTCCGCCCTGAAAGATGGGTCGGTCGTATTTCACTTAGCGCAGGCTCAATCAATTTAGAATTTCCAGACTACGCCGTTGCAGTAGACCGTCAACACACGAGTCGTAACGTGCGACAGCTCTAATGCTCGGAGAGGTTGGAGTCCGGTTATGGAATTTTAATCAATTGGAGAATTGGCATAGGGTAAAACCCTCACCATCCTTTGAAAAATATAAACCTGTAAGAATAGCGCTAGTGATATCCCTTCACCAATTACGCGTATCCGGGTTAGATGATCAGTGAGCTATACAGTATATATTATTAAGCACTATAAAAAAGTTACACGTTTAGGCTCTTACACAATTCGTGTTTTGACATCTGTCTAACCGGCGATCGAGCAAGTTCCCACAATTCGTGGTTGATAGCTGCAATTATAATCAGCAGTGCTCACTGATCATCTAACCCGGATACGCGTAATTGGTGAAGGGATATCACTAGCGCTATTCTTACAGGTTTATATTTTTCAAAGGATGGTGAGGGTTTTATCCTATGCCAATTCTCCAATTGATTAAAATTCCATAACCGGACTCCAACCTCTCCGAGCATTAGAGCTGTCGCACGTTACGACTCGTGTGTTGACGGTCTACTGCAACGGCGTGGTCTGGAAATTCTAAATTGATTGAGCCTGCGCTAAGTGAAATACGACCAACCCAGCTTTCAGGGTGGAAGTGTGTATACTGTTGTTTCGACTTCATTCTAGTCTCTTCAGATGTAGATAGGCACGAAGCCACTACACGACAACAATAAATAAGTAATCCAACGAGAAATTACTAGTTGGGCACGGAAGCAAATTCTGCTAATATCCGTTTTCACAAACACCAATTCTGTGCGCCCTATTTCTAAATTGTGAATGAGACTTTATAATTATAAATGTTATCCTCATCTTTTATCTAAATTTTGATTATAACATACTGGAGCAGTAGTGTTATGGTCGTGGTTGTTTAACTACCTACCTACAAACAGCGAAGTTTCAATCGCTGTGAAGGCGGAGAGTGAAAAGGCATAATAATGTAAAACCTTCAATAATTAACAGCCTCTCCAAATAACAACAAATACCATAGATTAGATTGTGCTACTTCAAAGTATATTAGTGATTATATTTACATTGAATATTGAATATATTATATTACATTGAATACACTGCGGGTCGTAAGACTTCATCATTTTTGTAATATTTGATTATTGTATTGTTTTATTCCTAATAATTGTTGTCTTTACAGGTTAAAATGTAATTGTAATAGTAGTCTCAGACCTTCCAAGTCATATGTATAATTTTTTGTGTATGTTGAATGTTATTTTAAATTAATAGTGTTTTTCAGGTACCTTATATTTATGATTAGTTAATGTAATCTTATTTCATAACTAGAATCTACAGTTTCCGGTGACAACCGCGTCAAGTTACTATCTACAATATTTACAAGATGACCAGACGTTTCGCCCATACTGTGATGTGGCATCCTCAGTGGTTTCTCTGAGATCTTGTAATCTTGTAAATATTGTAGATAGTACCTTGACGCGGTTGTCACCGGAAACTGTAGATTCAAGTTAAACACCGGCCGCTTAAGCCTAAGTTCTAAGATTAATCTTATTTCAATTTGATTTGAATATTAATTTTAATTGTGTTTTGACATTTTTCGTTGATATCGTGACCTTGACAGCGCCTAATTGGTTATATTAATTTAACCCTGTTGACATTTTTTATATTTAGTAGAAGTTCATTTTGTTGTACCCCATTCTAGGATCTAGGTTAAAATGTAGATAATTATTAATGTAGATAAGTTTATTAGTTTAGGAACGTAGTTTTATAACATGTTTGTGCAGATGTAATTTAGTTTTTAGCACTTGAAAAAGGTTTGGGTTTTACCAAATCGAAACGTCGTGATTGTTAATTTTCACGTAATGATGGCAAATGTCCAACTACCTTTGCCTCCCTCAGTGATTATATTGTGCTCCTTCAAAGTATATTAGTGATTTGATTTTGCTACTTCAAAGTAAATTATCGTATAAAATAATTATAACATCTATTAATAGATGTTACAAATTAATAAATGACTTTACAAAAATTAGGCGTTCTTCTTAAAATACAAGTCTATAAGGGTAACTATGGGATCTTATGGTGTGAAGTCCTGTGATAAATTTCAGGGACTAATGATCTTCTATCACATGTATAGAAGGCAATAAATGTTTTATCAAAATTGTATTTTGCGAGTGTAGCTAAAGAAAATAAAGGAAAGTAAATTGTTACTCGTTTTAAAATTTATAATGTAAAAACACTTGAAAACAGGCAAAATTTGGTAATTCTGAAAAATGTACAGGTTAAACACTTATTTCATGTAAACTGATGCCCAGTTCATTTCCACACGAAAACAAAATGTTTTAAAGTTTTAAACAATCTGTTGCAATATTATTGTACTATTTTCACTGTATACTACATTAGTGATATGTAGATATAAACCAAAATTTACAAAAAACTATTCTTAATATGTATCCAAATGGGCTATGATATAACTAGTGTTGAGTACGAACTAACCTGATATAAGATGTTAAATTGTTTTACTTAAATATTTCTATAAAAAAGAAGAAAGAATAATAATTTTCCTCCCCCGCCACCGTAAGGTGACATTCACTAATCCTCGACATATTCAGTTTCATCACAATACAACATTCTTGTGACGCTAATAACCGTTCCAATCGCCTTGGGTTTTGAGGATTTCTTATCCAAATAGTAAATTTGTGGATGAAATTATTAACAATTGCTAGATAGGAAATAAGTTCATTAACTACTATTCTGTGTTTCATACGAATGTACCTCTGACCTCCAAAACAGAGCTAATTCTAAAAACATATAGTCAACAGTAACAAAGTGTTAAACAGTTTTCTACAATTTAAGAGTGCTTTTATGCAAATTGCTCGTTTTTGCAGCTTCAACCATAATACCAAAACAAACGTAATTCATCAGCCTTAATGTTTTCTCACTCAACATTAATCTCATATTTTTTCACTTGCTTCCTTAAATGTATTAGTATTTTGATAAAAATATAAAACTAAAGTAAACAAAATACACGAAATTCTGAAAGTATTTTTTCTTTACGCATTTTTTTTAAATATATTACAGGTAGTACTCGCCTAAAGTCTCTGTAAGGTGTGATGAATTATTTCAGCTACATTCAGTGATAAAATGAAGTTAAAATAATGATATATTTCTAAATCTCATTCTTATTTTTAAAATATAACTTGAAACTCAGCACATTCCATGTATCGGTTTGTTTGTCACAGTTTGGGACGAGACAATTTTACCATTATTAATACTAGTTTGAGTAGAAGAAAACTGCAACACATTCTATTTTTATACTATGTATAATATGTTTAAAATAAAATGTCGCAGAGTGCATATTTAAATTATACAATATAACGCCATAGTTACGCTTCCGAAATTTTCTATTCCAATTCAAATAGTTTTAACAGATTTTTTTTGAATAATATTCCACTTTACTATTCTAATCATTACTTTGTTCTTCTAAGCATTGTTCTAGTTACCTTGTTTTCTATTGTACACTAGTGACCGTATTTATGTAGTTTTTCTTTTTATATAATTACGTGAAATTGCTTCTCAAGTGTCCCGGTGTTGACTCAGATTCGTGAAGCAATCGGGGAACTATGTTTTAAAAACCCAATGTACTAACTATTATGCGAAAGTTACGTAACTGAACTCTCAGCATATTAGTCTCCAAAATGGTGACAATGAAGTACAAAAAATAAAATAAATAAATAAAATACGATGCGACAAGCCAACTGGTCAGCTTTTAGACACATTTCCACTACTCCTAGCTTGGGAAAATTCCACACCAATTGAGCTATTATTGAGCCAATTGTTATAATTACCTCAAAAACACGTATTGTTAAATTTAAACTGTTATCCATCAAAAGACTAGGTGGAGTTGGAAATATGAACTGAATATGATTCAGTATTTTAAAATCAGCTTGTTAGCTTATATGAAAATTATTTAAATTTTATTTTATTGAGTACTTAATTTTGCTTCTATTAAGAAGTTTAATATACATTTTGAGAAACATATTCCAAATAATTGTCCGAGTGGAACTAACTGACCGTGTCTTATTAATAAATAAGCTTGGATACATTAACAATTGATTAAAGAAGGCAGAACATCTGTGAAAACAAACCATTTAACGACATAGTTTGAAGATTTTTATAAATCGTAAGCAAAATTATATTATACTATCCAATTGTTACTCTTGTGATAGTGATAGTAGAACATTTGAAATCTTTTGTATTCCATAAATGCTAAGAAAATATGAGTTTATATCCGGGTTTAGATGGAAATTTACTGACTTCCGGCTTCTGAATCTTGTTTCTTCCTTCGAACATGGTTCTGCGTATAGGTATTTTTTTCAAACGCCTTTTAATTTTTCGTTTTTTAACTTGATTCACCAGCAGGACTTTGAGTGAACTTATTCCACGACTGCTGTCAGTTTGCTATTCAAGTCTTCACCTTATACTTCACAGTCTGAAGCCTTAACCATCGAGTTACCACACCAACACATTATTCCATCAGGGTTCAGCTGTTTTTTTTTTTTTTTTTTTTTTTTTTTTTTTTACGTTTAAAGTACTTATTGAAACGTCATTGAGATGTATTCTAAATATGCTTTCAAGCTATTTTTAACTACATAAATAAAGTCAAAAATTAAGGCGGCACCTCCCTGAACTTGAGGGAGTTGTTTTTTCTTGTATTTTCGAACAAGTGAGAATTCATTAGCAATAATTTGTTTTTCTGTAGGGAAATCCTTTATTCAAATTATTAATTTTGATTAACATTTTACAAAAATCGTAAGCTTTATGAGGATTTGTATATTTTTGTAAAATATGTAGTTGTGAGTACCAAAAATATCCTCATATTGAGAATGAAACACTTTTAAATAAAACTAACAATGTACACAAATTACCTCAAAGTATAGATTATATATAAAATATAAAGTAAAACATGAAAAGCTAAGAAAGCAAATTAAATATACTGGTATTAGTACTACTACCAATTTATTTAAGTCCAAACGCAAAACAACAAAAATCAACAAATCATGAACTGAAGAAATGTTGTTTACATTTTCGTTATAGAACATGACGCAGAGAGGGCCAAGAGGAGCGCGACACAAGGTCATATCTGTTGGTCCTACGATGTTCTGTTTTTGCAATAAAAAACTGGTCCTGTTTGCATATTACTTCCATTAAAAAATAAAGAAAATACATATGCTTAAAATTAATAATCTATCAGCACTTTTTTAGTGATTTTAATATGGATCTTACTCATGTAGTCAAATTTGTTTCTTTTTATCATAAAACTGATCAAAAAAGTTAAAAAGTTATCAAAATATACTAGGCTAATTAACTTCATGCTGTTAAGCAATCCAAACAGATTGTTGAAGATCTATTAATAGTTCATGTTTTTGTACAAATAATACCTTCTTCAACTACAAAATATGAAGTTGAAGTCAACCATTGGTTTCATCTAGAGGTAAAACATGGTAAAATAACCAAAAAAATAACACTTAAACAAATTACAGAGTTTTATAATACTGCCGGTGGGACATTTTGTGGCGTATATGTTTCAACAGGTATGTCCCTTGTGTAATAAAGATTTTATTTCTGTGTCGTGATTGTTTTTCGTGTTTTACTACAACCTGGACCCCATCGTTGACTTTAACTTCACTTGTGGTAACTAAAGGTGGTATTTATATACCGATACCTGTACTAATAATGTATCTTCAACAACCTATTTGAGATGCTTATCGGTTGACAGTGAGTTGTTCATTCGTATGACTATTTTACCTTATTTTAAGGGGATAAAACCACGAATAATGAAAACATCTGTACTTTTTCCAAATTTATAAATTTTTAATCACAAAATACAGCGATTCAAAGAATGTAATGTCATATTACTAACTCTTCCCAGTTATACGGCTATTTATTTTACAGTTTGAAGTCCCTGTTGCTGATTGTGTTGTTGATTGTTAACAATCGTAACAAACGACTGCGTTATAAAAATATATATGCTATTTAACTATGATAAAATAAGAAAAAAATATTAAAAACACTTTTGACAGTAGGCTTACATAAAAATAGTTTAAGAATATTATTAAATTTGTTACTTATTTTTGTGAAATTTAATTTCTCATTTTTAGTTAGAAAAATTATAGCTTTACACAGCAATAGATAATAACTATCATAGTATTCAGCGGTGTTAATTATATGACATTAAATTCTTTGAGAGGCCATACTTTATGACTGGATCATCCTTTTGACCCCAAGGTTGCACTCGTGTGTTTTACAAACAAAGTCCTTTAAAATGAGGTATAGCTGAAGGTAGGCTTCCTTTTAAAATGTTTAAGACTTCCTTCATGGGCCATACTCTGGATATGCAAAACACAAGTAAAATATGTCCATGTGTTTGGTATAGGGACATGTACATAATTAAAAGTGTCATTACTTTTCTTTTAATCGTTTTAAATTTAATAAATACATTTCAGACTGTTGCCCATCCCTGACATTAAATTTTTTCAGTGGCTGTATTTTCTGATTGGGTTATCTTTTTGACCTCATCTCACCTTACAAAGACCTCTAAAATGATGTATAGCTCGAGGTAGGCTTACATGTAAAATATTTCCTTCATGGGCCATCACCTGGCTATGCGAAAAATAGATAAAATATGTCTAAATGTTTGCTATGGAAACGTGTACATAACTGAAAATTTTTATTACATTTTTTTCAATGATTTTGAAATATACAGACTTTTGCTCAACCCTGTAAATTAAACCATAATTTTGGTATAAAACTATCCAGAACATTTTACAACAACTAAGCTTTGAAAAAAATACTAGATAAAACTATCAACCATAAATCAACATTTTATAAAAAGAAAAATGTATTTTAATATGAAATAGTATTATTCAATTAAATTCCAGAACACCTCGATGAAAAGCCAATTTTCAAACAAATAAAAAATAGTTGATACATTTTTAAAGAGATAAATCCTATTGTAAAACTAAAGATTTCTTCGAATGAATTAACTGATGAGTAATTAATTCAAAGTTTAAAATATTTCAAAATGATACTATACGTAGCATAATATTGCATTGTTATTTTTCATTTAAATTATTTTACAGTATTTTGTTTGCTTTATTTATTTTTTTGCTTTAATTTATTTTATCATACAATTTAAAAAAGTAATTAATAAATATTTATGCTTATTATTAAGTATGATATTAAAATGTCAATCAATGTCAATAACCAAATTTAATGCTAGGTAAGGTGGAAACAAAAATACATTTATTTTTGTAATAATTTAAATAAATTAATGTACTGTAAAAAATTAAAAATACTTATGGAACCTAAATAAGGATCGTTGCATCGTTTATCTGCACTAGAAGCATTGCTGAAGAATGCTCTCCTAATGAAGTAGATTTATTGGTATTAATTGAAATACAATATTGTACTATTTAAACATAAATGTCAATATTAACCCTACACCATAATATTCGTTTAAATGTTACATCAATTTTTTATTGAAATAATTTTTGGGTACCTACAAAATATACAATAAAATTTTGTCTTATAAAATGCTTTACATCAATAAGAGTCCATCAAACATTTTTATATTGTAACCAAACAATAATTATATAAAATAATAAAAGGACCTTTATTTATGTTTAATTTAAACATTACTATTGTGAATTTTATCAGAATTTTACAATCATTAGGATTGTTACATTATTTTAATAATTCATATCAAAATATATTCTTTTAATTAAGGTGATACATTTCCAATAATCTGTGTTTTTTATCATGTACACTTTGCAATCTTTTCATATAAAACCTATTTCCCAAATACATACATACTTCAAATTTTGTACATAACCCAGATCTAGGTGAAATGTAGTATTATCATAATAATATATTAAGTTTTTTTTTTTTAATACTTGGTAAGATAGAAATACAGATAATGGTATACAACAATGCTAAAATAAAATTGTTTCAAACATACTAAAATGAAATAAAGGCTTATACCTAATAAATGTTTATTATAATAAAAATAATTGTTTTTAAATTACTGCATGAAGGTAATAACTTATCAACTTTAATCACAAATCTTTTTTAATAAATAAATAATTATTGTATTCTATTTAAACATGTTATTTATATTTTTAAACATAATTTTGTACAAAATTATTTCAGAACTTTTATTACTTTGAAGCATTATTTAATTTGTAAATAATAAATAATTACGTGTTCATTTCAATTGGTGAGCTTTTGATCAAAGTAGGAACTGACTGGTAGCAAAGATATATTGATTGATAATAATTATCATTATGTCATGTTCAACTTGAAATTATAAATTATTATAGGTATTTTTTTTTTTTTACTTTTGCAGCTTATTAAGGTTTACAAAATGTAGCCAAATACACACACATATATATATATATATATATATATATATATATATATAAATATACATGTAGTATGCAATAAGATATTTTGACAACTAAACAAAAAATTTTAAATTTTCTAAAATCTGTTAAATTGACAAACCAAATTAGGATGAATATTCAAACCAGTAGAATCAATAAAATGGCCAACATGTTCCCGTTGGAAACAGAGTGATAACAATTCTCAGCAAAAAACAACGAAACAACAGATTGGCGAAGAGGTCACTCACCCAGACGAGACGAAGCATCTCAGCCTCCAGTAGTGGCTCCAGAGACCTGGACAGTTTTATACCACAGCCTCCAGCCAGGACCGTTACGTGCTCTGACCTCTGCACACACCTCATGCTGCGCAGTACAAACTGCACCACATCTTGGATACCATGGTGGGTGCGTAAGGGTGATTACAGACGAACGTCTGGAGATATAGGGGTTGTTAAATATTTGATCTAAGTGATCTTTAAAGGAAAATAGGGAATACGAATTGGTCATGAGACTAGACTATCATAAATAATGCAATGTTTCCTATTAGATGAAACAATATTAAATCACGTTTATAATTATCTATTACCTTATGAAAATTTAAAAAAGGGAATAATGTTATACATCCTGTATCCAATATGTGATTAAAAGATTGTTAAGCTATGTAAAATGATGTAAACTTTCAGACACTTCCAGCATCCTAAAATTAATTTGTTGCTACTTCTACCGCTGTATTTGGAAGTAGCTGGTGTGCGTCAATGGTTGCACGAAAGATGCGTACAGCGAAAATGCGAACGGCGAAATATGCGTACAGAAGGAAATAGTGGTATTTGACGAGGGTAAGCATTCTCCCCGGTGGCATGAAAGATGCGTACAGCAAAATTAGGTTAGGTTAGGTTAGGTTAGGTTAGGTTAGGTTAGGTTAGGTTCTCCAATCCCAAGAAACTAAGCGACATTCATATTTATTTTAGAGGTAAACGCATTTATATAATTCAATTGTTGTAAAAGATCCATTTGCCCTAAAATTTTTACGCATTTTACGCCTATCTAATTTTTGTGACGTCATAGGTTACCCTCGTCATCTGTCAAAACTTGATCCTGTACGCATATTTCGCAAGATTCCTGGTGAACGCATTTTTCGCTGTACGCATTTTTCGTGTATTCGCGTCAATGGGTGAGCGGGTGGGTTAATACCTGTGTACGTGCATCGGTGGGTGGTTGGGTTAGTAGTGTCGGTGGGCAGGATGATCAATGCCAATACGAGTATGGGTGGATTCTATTGAATTAGGCATTATTAATCCAACATAACCTCAGCAGAACATTTCTAGGTAAATCTGGAATACCATAATGCATTGTGTGCAAAGCTTAATCTTTTGAAACTTGTTTTCTGAACTTTCTGTTTACGGAAGTTGAAGAGATAAGGAAGTACAGAATTTGTTAATTTGTGCATAAAGTACTTCTACGTGAATCTCTCACAAAATGTTGGAGTCTTTGATGTGATTATTTCGTTTTATTTCAAGCTTATTATATGTTAAACTTTTTTTATATGATACATAAAGGGGATTTTGATTTATGAATCCCCCATTATCCCAACTGACTTTACTTAAACTGTACATTTTAATTAAGTAACTGTAAAAAGTCTTCTTCTTTATGAACGATAATCCGCATATTCTATGTTAACCTCGCTAGCTAAACGTTTATATTTTACAAGTAAACTCGCAACGTATGGTTAGTTTATTGTATGGTTCATGTTTTGCTTTTATACAATATTATGTTTTATGTTCCAATAGAAAGCTATTGTTCGGTATAAATTAACAAGTCTGACATTACCATATAAACTTTAAAGGAGTGTGAATATTTAAACCAATGACGATATTAATGCACTTACATATTATTTCCACTTTACAAAATATTAAAGTAATTAAATAATCATATCCCTAAACTGTTTTCAACTAATATTCAATGTAACAGCTTGCCAAATTTTCCTAATGGAACGCCTTCATCATTGTGATGCAGGACGCAATGTAGTAGTGATACATATTTATCTAGGCAAAACGTGACAGGCTGTTTCTAATAAAGTGAAAGCCAAACAGTACTAAAGAATAAACCTAAACAAACCAATAAATAAGCTGCAAACTTATAATATGCCACTGAATATTTTATTTTAGAATCTTATTTTCCGGTGTGAGCTTCCAACAGATTAAATTTAAAGTTTGAATCAACAAACATAAAAATGCTTCTTCCTTACATAGACTTAATTTGCTTTCAAGAATAAATATGAGAGGATTAGTTGCTTGAATGAAGTCGAGTATACATATAATATTGCATTAAAATCTAATCAGAAAATTACATTTATAATATAAACTTGTATACACTTAAGGTTCACTGTTTTCTCGGTCAAATTAGATACTGTACAACATATTTACTTCACAATTTCTATCTTCAGGATCACTCCTATATTATAGCATAGTGCTTTCACATTCAATAACATCGAAGTCCTTGTAACGAGGCATTGAACTCGATGAACTCATATTCCTTGCTGGATGGTTCTGAGAAAATTAACTGATCGTGAAGAAACGGCTAAAATACAGCGAGCAATTAGTGGACGAGGCTGCTTTAGGCTCCAAAACAGTATAAATATCTTACAGAACCTCAACAGTTCCTCAGTTGGCAGAAGCTGTTTTGGTTTTCTTGTTTTCAACGTTTAAAAATGTCTTTAGGCTTCTAATAAACACTAAAAATTATATATATCAATTCACTAAGGTATTCCAACTAGGCATATTTAGAGTCAGCGTTGTCAACTCACACACAAGTTCATTTACTCGGTCCACCCACTAGTCTACAATAAACTATATTTTTTTGTGCGTTAACCTCACGTAAACAAACTAAATAAAGTTACTTTATTATTTTAAGAGGCAATTTAAATGTGTTTTGGGATTTGTTTCTTATCGTATCCAGTTCAGGTGCTTTACTGTCGCTAATAATATTCCTGTTTGTTGACAATGCAGTAAACTTTACATAATTTCTTAGACTGTGAAACCATGGAACTGAAGATTTCTTTAGGCTAAATTTACAATTCACACTCAACTATATTGAGTTTAAAGGCATTTTTCAATTATTTAGGGAAGTTTTAACTATATTATTAAAAACACTATATTACTTATTTACTCTAATCTTACATTATTCTCATATATTACACAATTTTGTGCGTACTTAAATGCTAGTATAATTGTTTACATGAGTATAGGATGACTTTGGATGACATGTGTAGTCTGGTTACTAACTGAGTTAAAATTATGTTTAGTAAAAGCCATTGTTTAATATCACAATAGCCAGGGCATCTAAGATGTTTCCAAAAATGCCACTTACAGCTTTACGTGGAATTTAAACCACGTAGTATTGGTCTGATTTTCAGTAAATTTTCAGCAGCCAGATACTCAGTTCTCTTCCCTAAAGAACATCAGCACAGTAACTAACATCCATCATGGAGGCCCAGACATCTCTACAAGCGTTCACGCCGATAGCAACCATTGAGTGGACGCTATGTCTGTATTAAGATGACAGTCAACACTTTGCTCCCAAGTAGGGATGGCAACGATATATCTATATATCGGGAATGTCGATAAATATGTTTCGATATATCGAAATATTAGTATCGATGTTTTCTTTAGATAGTATCGGATAATCATTAACAATTCGATATATCGATATTTTACATTTGATATTATCGTTATATCGATATTTTGTTTTCGATATATCGTAAACTCGATATATCGATATGTTTAAATAATACTATATATAGTCCTGCCATTGGTTCGACATTGGTTTCCTCGAAAGTCCCTCAAGCGTAGGGACATCTTAATATAAATTACATGTGCATAATATGTCGGTGTTGTTAAATTAACGTGTGAAACCTAATTACCTTATCCTCCGCCTCCTCCCCCTCCCTGCAAAAAAAAAAGTGAGACAAACATACCATCAAGTGCAGTTTGTGGTAGTTCAGTAGCTAAGCTTCGGACTTCGGAGAGCAAATTATAAAGTTCGATCCCCTAACTAAGCTAACAGTCACTTATTAATTCGTTGAATTACGTTTACACACAGGCCTGCAGGCCCATTTTAACTGGCGAGTGAAGATATTTGGTAAACAATAAACTAAACTTTAAAAAAATGTTAATGTTGTTTTGATCATATTCTTAGAGCAACAGTTAAATTGCACTCAAGGATTAACAAAACTGGACTTATTTGGATTACTTCGTCATGATAAACGCCTGATGTTATCAAGTAACACACTTTATTGTTAGATTTATTTGATATTTCTTTAAAGACCTATCTAAGAATCATTCGTATTGTACTACCTATTATAATTTTATCGGTGCTCTATTTACCTGTAAGGAATTGGTGTTTCTTAATATTACAAAAATGATTTATTCATATACTGTAAGAATTCAATCAATAATGATAATAAATGAGGGGTCAAATATCCTACTAAAAAACACGTCATAGGAAATTTTAAAAAAATTTTAAAGTTTGGACATTGACAATTAGTAGCTTGTCTGAAAATAAGCAATGTAAAGCAGGATGGTTAAACGTCAAATAGCATTTGCAAAAACATCGAATATGGCAAAAGAAAATTGTGATTAATCTCTTGAAACCAGCCATTAAAAATATAGGAACAGTTTTAAGGTGCACTAATATAACTTTTTGGTATAACTACAGAGAAAAAAGAAACAGAGGCAGGTTTTTTATTGCCACAGTGAACTACTCAGTAATGAATAGCGTACAGCTGATGTACCGGTACATTTTTATCCATCTGTAGTAAGTTCTACGATTATCCTTGAGGATTTTGGAGGAAGCAGGGAGGGACTGACAAGGTGCTGGCTCTACCATTCGCGTGTTAAACTGGAGGTATTATTTACTACTAACTAACATAAATTCAGCATACAATTGGATGTAATCAATGTTACTTTTTCCTCTGTTGGATAACTGAATATATTTGAAAGCGTTTTTAGGAATGGTTTATCTAGCTGGGATTAAACGAACATTTTGAAGAACAATTCTGGTTTCTACTATTTAAAGAACATATCTAAAAACATTTTAGGACTTTGTTTAGTTAAAAAGAATATTTGACAAGCTGAACTTAAATAAACAATTCTGAAGCTTGATTTTAACATTTTTTTTAAGTGACCACTTTATCTATATTTAATACATTTAAGAATCATTGAGATATTGATTATTTTAACGATATTTGTTCAACAAACTAGTTCAATATAATAATTCAAATCCTGTTACTTTTTAACTAATGACATTTAAAGTTTATGTTATTTTGTAGCCGTTAAGTTTCCAGGTAATGATAAAATTAAAAAATCATTAAAGACTTAGTATTCTGGAAAATTATGGCAACCATCTGGCCAAAGTCCACCCGAAGATTGCAGCTGGAGGAAGTGGTTCGCAAGTTGCTAATCTCCAGCGGCGTGCCAGGGCTCCAGGAGTGCAGAATGTCTGGAAACCGTTAGGGACTTGGTCACAGCTGGAATGGACCTGCCTGTCCAAGACAAATGACCGGTGTATTTCATGAACCGTTTGGTTTACGGCAGGAACGGCTTTGTGCACTGACGATAACAATGTTTTATGTTATAGAGATTTAAAAACGTAAAATTAGAGTTTAAGAATATATATATCAAAATAACTAAATATCTACGGTGGCCATTAAAAAACACAAATATAAATAGGCTTAATTTATAAGTTTCCTTTACGTACAAAATACAATGATTTTATAAAATATTGTTGGAAGGTAAAACAATAAGTAGGAAAATAACCGAAAAACTATTTTGCGTAACATAAACAGTGTTGCTGTGATATTTTCATAACATCTGTTTTGAAAATGTTTAATTATAATAAAATAAGGTAAACTCGTTTTTCTTTTTACTCATTGCATAATTGTTTTTATTTGTAAATTGTCATACAAAAGGTGAAAAAATTAAAACGGGTGGATACCGTATGTAAAACTATACAAACGAATTTGATCATACAAATCTCCATTAAGAAACGCAAATCCGAGTAGAGTTCATTAGAGGGGTTACCTGTACATATAGATTAACTAAAAAATTACATAAACTGAATATATAAAAATATTATTGGATAGTAAAGCAAGGAATAAGAAAAGCACTATGGAAGACATCGGTTTTAGAGCTTGGTATTATTTATGAATTTTATTATATTCAATAGCCATATAACAAATTCCTCCATTTATAATTTGATCAAAATACGTAGTTCTTGTATTTATTTAAGAAAAGAAATATAGAATTAGTCTTAACGTTAAATCTTTGAAGTAGGAAAGGCAAACGTCTCTGGAATGCTAACCTAACCTAACCTAACCTAACCAAACCTAACCTAACTTAACCTAACATAACCTAAACGGTGTAAATGTATATTTGGATGGTCCTAATACATTTACACCGGATATTTTAGACTATAAATGTTTAAAAAAACATAATTTAGAGTTTAGTTATGATATACTAATATACTAAATTCTTTTAAAATCTCTAAACAAATTTCATTTCAACACTAAAATTAATTTAAAGTGTAAATGTCTACAAAATCTTTCCCTCAGCAAACAGCAAATAATTAATTAGCAATTTCAAATAAAATACGAGGAATTTGTTTAGGGGATTTATCCATAAATTACTTATGTAAAATATAAAATGAGCATGAGTAGATAAATCATGAAAAACTCTCAGATTATACTAAATTAGTATAAACACTCTGCACACCTACAGACATATTTCTAAGTCAATTTAGGAGGAAACCTCCAAGTCAATCTACAGGAAAACAGCCAAGTTAGTCTAGAGGAAAACATCTAATTCGACCAACAGACCCAAGTAACAACAAACATCTAATTTTATAACAACAGACCCCTCCAACAAACATCTAATCCAACTCAACCCAGAGTAAAACATCAAACTCAACCTACCGGAAAACATCCAATTCAAGTTACAGAAAAACGTAAAAATCAAAATAGATGAAAACATAGCAGTCACCCTACAGACAAACATCTAAGACAAGTTATATGTAAACATCCAAGTCAACCTAACAGAAATTATATAAGACAACCAATAGGCAAAAATCCAAGTCATTCTAGAGGAAAATATCAAAGTTAACCTACATGCAAACATACGTCTAGCTCCTTAAGTGCGATAAAATACAGGTAAGCATCTAATTTAAACTACAGGTGAACGTCACGCCAACATTCAGGAGAACGTCCAAATAAACCTTCAGGTGAACGTCCAAGACAACCTTCAGGTGAGCATCCAAGTCAACATGCAGGTGAACGTCCAAGCCAACCTTGAAGTGAACGTCCAAGTCAACATACAGGTGAACGTCCAAGTCAACTTTCATGTTAACATCCAAGTCAAACTACAGGTGAACGTCTAAGTCAATCTTCAAGTGAACATTCAAGTCAACCTGGCGACTGGAAAAATCCGCATGACACGAGCCAATCACGTGAGTTTCTCACACATTGTCGGTCTTGTATTGTGCTAAGTGGTTCTAGCTCTCTCCAAAGCCAAACAGCTGTAGAAATATTAGCATCCTTCTAATGAATGACTAACGCCCATTAACTCGGCCGAGTTACTAGACACATTGTATAGTGTAAAACTGCTATTTTAAGCTTTGCTGATCATCAATAATTATACTATTTACTTATTTAAAAATTGTCACCAAAACCTTAGCATCACAAATACTTGGTATTTGTGGCCTCCTCCACCGAGCCATATATTGCTATATTTCAATATAATTAGTCCGGAATTTCAAAAATAAATGAGCTAGAGCCCCGTCTTGCGTCAACAATTATAGATGGAAGATCATCAGACAATAATGCGTAAATTTTTTATCTGTTAGGTAAAATGTATATGAATTGTTTATCTGTTAGGTAAAAACTTAAAAAGTCGTCACCAATCAAGCCCAAAACATATCAAGAAAATTTATATTGGTAAATATCCTGAGTAAATACACGTGGGTTTTCAATGGACCAAAAAACGTATTTGTTGAATTAACAATTATTCTTGTAAATTAGGCTTCTATGGCGAATAACTCATTACTCAAAAAACCTGGATGATGCATTTTTGGTTATGCCACTGACAAAACTGGATTGTAAGATGATAAACACGAGATAATAGTAAGTGAACTGGTGTTTTAACATTTTTATTTACACAATTTTATAAGCACTAAAATGTGCTTCTTATAAACATTAAAAATTAAACAAATTAATTCACTGAACTACATTTTAGGGTATTAACCTCACGTACAAATACTAAATAAAGTTACTTTATTATTTCAATGCATGTTTTTTGTACGTGTAAGAGGCAATTCAAATGTTTGTGTGTGTGTTTTTTTATAATATCGATATGTCTGATATTATTGAAATAAAATATCGATACTAATATATCGATATATCGAAACATATTTATCGATATTTCCGATACATCGAAATATCGTTGCCATCCATAAATTCACTCCAGACTATCGCATTACTATAATTAAACTGCAAATACAAAATTCTCTAATACTTTCCTTGAGATGGTGTCATCTGACGTCCAATAGTCTTCCTCAAATGCAGGAGCTGTTACCAAAACTAAACGGCTCGAGTTGCCATATTTTTTTAAGGCTTCACTTCTCCAGATGAGACAATGTGGTAACACACAACTCGGTAAACGTTACATGCACACTTGAAATTTTTTTATTGATAAAGTTATAGATTACGTTGTTTGCTATTTTTGTTACAATTACAAGTGAGCTAAAGTAAATTACAGACGCTAACTGTGAAATTAAGTTTAAACTGAAATATTAAAGGATAATACACTATTGAAGTTTCATAAACTCACCAAAGTGGTTCTAAAATAATAATTTTTCAGGTAACAAAAATCAAACAGACAGATTGACGGAAAATAAAGGTTTTAGGGAATTCCATAATATGATATTGATTGCTTAATTTTCTGTGTACGATTAAATCCTAAAATATTTTAAAACTGTTTTCAAAACACCCTGTATTTTACTTTCTACATATGAAGAAGTAAAACGTATCGTAACAACTCTATTTTTCTAAAAAAATCCAACTATTACTTTTTCGACGTATTTAGTTAGTATTTTCTTATTTTCTCTGAAACCCTAAAGTTGAAAACAGGTCCAACTATACGCAGTAACCATGTAGAGTTTCCTATAGACAGAACATCTTGTCGTTGTAAATTAAGTACACTCAAACTATTCCGGTACATGCTTTGTGATGCGTTTCATAGTTCTTCCGTAATATTAAGGCAACATTAAATAAATAATTACATTACGCATAAACTAAGGTAGTATGCGTATAATATTGAATGTGTGTGCTCTGTACATTGTTGCTCATTTCAACAATATTGGTATAATTCACAGAGAATCTATAAGAAATTAAATAAGCTATTCCTAAAGAAATATTTTACCATACTAATATGTTGAAACAATACCTACCACAAAAGTCATTTGGAAATGTAGAAAACCAAAGACGAAAATGCAAATTTGTTTATTTAACATATTGTACAATATGAAACAGTGAAATAACAATGGATATTTTATTAACTATAGATTGAAATATTTAAAAATAGTTATCACTGGAGTCTTTCTATATATCTTTAGGGAAGGTAGGCATCACTTGCCCCAAGTTCCAGCTCCGTAAGATGACCCTCCTCCCTGGCCACCAAAACCTCGACCTCCGAAGGACTGTCCACCTCCATACCCTCCTCTAGCTTGACCAGCACCTCCATACGAGCTAGATTGACCACCACCGAATCCTCCTCGGCCTCCGAAGCCACTACCACCTCCATAGCCTCCACTCACTCCTCGACCCTGGTTTCCTCCAGCTGCCCATGTGCCGGCACCATAGGGAGCACCTCGCTGTTGTCCACCAAAGCTCCGACCTCCTCCGAACCCTTGGCCACCACCGTAGCTTTGGCCGCCAACGAAACCCTGGCCGCCACCATACCCCTGGCCGCCACCGAAACCCGGCCCTCCACCATATCCTTGGCCTCCACCACTGTACTGTCCAGGCTCTGGCTCTCCCATGGCTAGAGACACCAACACGCTCATCACCACGACTACGCAAAGCTGAAACAGAAAATGTAAATATAATATAAGTAAAATTATCTACCTAACGACAATTAACACATGATTACATTGTTAGTGTTAAAGAAATAATAATGATTAACTGGCTAGTAAAATTGTTTATAAAATACGTACTTATTAAGGCTCAACCTAATATTTATGACACGCAGGATTATTTTGTACTTATATAATATAATTTTTATTTAGCATTTTACTACCTTTAATTTGTTTTATTTATGTTTTACATTATTACTTAATAGTTTTAAAGCTTTATTTTACCTACCAGCCATGTTGTAATGATGCCCTTAAGAACAGTTTTAAATTATGTATTATGTCTAAATTGTGATTTAGACGTAAATAGTTTTAAAGCCCGACAGGTATGCATAAAAATGCCTTATTAAAATTTTGACCTTTTTAACTTACTTTGTTAATATTTTTAAGTCCTTTTACAGTTAGCACTTTTTTTTCTTACTGTCTAGACAAGTGCATTGTTAACATTGTATTCAAACAGTGTTGAGGGACAATGGTCCAAACCTTTATGGCAAATTTAAGTGTATATTTAGATAAGTGTTTATTAAAAAGTGAGATCAGTACAATGAAATAAATTATGTTTTATAGATACAGTGTAGTTACGTTCGTAGGTCGGGAGTACAGCAAGCCTCAAAAATGTATTGTTATTCTGTTTTGTATATTTTTTATTGTTAATAATGAACCAATTCTTTGTTAAACATTTTTATTTCTTAAACGGTGTAATTTGTGAATTAAACATTTAAATTTGTGCCCAGCTTATAACAAAGTCAATGCAAACATGACAAGTAATGAATGTTTAATTACATTAACAACTTATTTTTTGTTTTCAAAATTAGTGGACGATGTTCAAAATTTACAACAATTATTACATTTAGTGATGAATAGTGCAAATTTAAAATTGAAATCTACAAATATAGAACTAAAATGCATTGAATATGTATAATATTATTAAATTTTACATAAGTAACAATGATTTATATTTACTGATTTATCTACATTTATACTAAAGATTTTCAAAAGTCTGTATCATTACAAAGCGAATTAAAAAAATAATCTAAAAGTTTACAATGTTTTATATTTCAAACATTCCAGCTATTATACTATATATATATATATATATATATATATATATATATATATATATATATATATATATTTTATATACAGCATATTGCATGGTTTTACTTAGGGTCCATCATAATCTATATTTTTAAAGTGCTGACCCAAATTATTTCTTAGTATTTTTTAAAAGCCTACATTTGTTAATTTGCATTCTATTTATGTGCATATTATGCTACAACACATTTTTTTTTTAACTCATAAGTACGAAAAAAGAAATATTTATAAAGTAGCACATTAGGACTAACATAACCGACACGAAATATATAGTAATTTTATTACGAGTATTTACTTTAGAATTCATTTACTAATTTTACTACAATTTCATTGCAAATAGCTAATTGATACACTTTGGTACGAAAGTAAAGTGAATTTGAGAGGCTGAAAACTAAAAACTTTATCCAACATAAAATGTACGTATATTGTTTTAGTAACATTATTGTTATAAATTTAATGGGTAAGTCTAATCCTAACTCTGTAAACAAAACATGTATAGACTTTGTATCATTTTCTAAAAGAAACAACGCTACTTAAATGTACTGTTAAGACTTTAGTCGATTATACGAAAATTTAAAATGTTCAGGGTACGTTCTCTGTCTCACAAAATATAGACAAGATTTGAGGCGAATTAAGTAAGAACTTTAATAAAAGCAAATCCTACAAATCCTTAAACGAGACATTTTAAAGGACCTTGAGCTTACCTAAATACTTATTTTTGATGAATCTAAATTCTAGCAATCAGGTACAGTTTATTATACGCATTATACATTATTATTATTTATCTCTAAGTCACCAATCGTAGAGATATGGGTGAATATGAAGGATGAATGAGTGTAGTCATTGTTACTATATGAGATTGACTTAGCTCAGAAAGGACTATTTATTAATAGCCCAATAGCCAGGGGCAACTATGGGTCCTACAGCTTTACGTGGAATCTGAAACACGTAGTGTTGGTCTGATTTTCAGCTAACTGACAAGTCTTACACAAGTCAGTTCTCTTCACTACACATTATACGAACCTTGACTAACATTCAACATAGTCACTCCAGACTTATCTAGTAATGTCTACGTTGATGGCATCCATTGAGCGGACACCATGTCGTTATTCAGAGGACCGAGCATGGAACCTATCGCCTACAATCTCCCAAACACTATCAACTTATTATTTACATTTCTATAATTGATTTTTTTATTACAAAGGAAAGAAACTTATAAATTTAGTAATTTCAAGAGCATGAAATGAAATGAAAAAATTATTATTTCCAAAGCAATTAAAACATTCAAATCAAGTTAAATCAAGTCAAGTTACTCTCAGTTAATAATACAACGAAATCATAAATAACAAAATCCAGTATTTAAAAAAAAAAAAAATTAAAACTAAACAAACCCTCTTATATATAACAACAAAAACTACTCTTAAATTATGTAATAAACAATACAAATTCAGAAAATGATAATATTTAATGAGTATAATTAATTATTAAACAAAGAAGGCTATTCAGTACACTACAACATGAGAGTTGCTATGGAAATAATACAAACAAACTAGGGAAATTCAATCCCTGTCAGTGTGCCGGAGCATCAGAAGAACTTAATTTGAACAAGAATAATCTAATAATAAACAAGAACAAACAAGAAAAAGCTAAAAAATACATTCCAAAGGTTATTCGAGACACTATTGATCAATATAAAATAAATTATGCAAATCATTATCAGGAAGATACATTAACCAATTTTCTTACGTATTTTGAAAGATTGATAAGGAGACCACACGAATAATATTAAAAGGTAATTTGTTGTAAAATTTTGGACCCAGGAAAATAAATGTCTTTTGAAAAAAAGATGTTGTTGCTCTAGAAGTTCTTATTTGATTTGCATGCCTAGTATTTGGATAATTTAAATGATCGATTACTACACCTAGGTTGCCACTAACTTTAAAAAACAAAAGCAATACTTTTGCAATTGAACAAGAACTGAACAAGATTCATATATGAATTACATATATGAATCATGCACATGAATAAGTCACATTTATCTGTGTGATAATCTGTTCATAAACACTGCCAGCGTTTAGTTTGGTGAACACTGTAACGTCTTGTATGTTCAATACCAGAAATTAAATACAGAATAACTGTTACGCACTACAGAATAAAAAACTAAAGTGACCAATTAAAAGACGTTATGTTTGAGAATAACAATATTTTGATGAAAACATGCGGTTGGATTATTTAATTGCAATTTAATTTAAAACGGTACAATTTATCCTCAATAATTTAAGTCACTTTAGTGAAGACATAGCCAAATATAATTATAACAGTTCACCCTCATCTCATTATTTATTTACCTAAATACAATATATTTACAGGACGATTTAAAAACAGCTCCCATGACAATAGTAAAAATAAAAAATCAATTACTGTAAATTGTAAAATAAATAAAATGTACGAATTAAATCAATAATCATAGGATTTCGTGATACATAATAAATTCTGCTCCGAAGCAATAAGGGTTAGAACACATAACACAATAAAAAACAGAATTTTGTACAGATATATCCAAAACTAGTTGACGCCAAACAACACAAATTTACTAATTAAAAGTATAAAATGTAAAAATTTTATTGAGAACGATTTTGGTAACCATCTTGATCTTCCTTAGACCAGAGAATTCGCAAAAGATATATCCCCATTATAATATGATATTTTTGTGGCATAACAGTTCGTTTAGTGAATTTTTAAATATGGAAAATATAAAAAACTATAAAATAAAAACATACGATGAGCAGACAATTTAATTTACTTTTGGGAGTATACTCACGGAATTCATAGCTGAGCGACTCAGGATGCTGAAGACTGACTCTGAGGAAGAGGTGGCCGATGGGTGTTATATACCGCCCTTACAGAGGCCCTTGTACAGCCCCAAGGTTGATAGTGCAGAGTGGCTGCATGGCACAATGGAGGGCCTTGCTACTATCGGCGGCCTCATCTCCAAAATGGTAGCTAATACATGTCACCCGTCTCTCTCTCTCTTTTGGTTGAGGAAATAATTATAGTTACCGTTTATCTTGAGTAACAAGAAAGACCGTTTTCAGAGTAAACAAAATTCCAAAATTAACTGTGAGATATTACTATCAATTATAATTTATTATTTTGTCAAAAACGTTTCCTAACATGTTTTGACTCGCTCCGAGATGTCTGACTCCTTAAATATATTTAAATTGGAAGTAAATAACTCCTGAATATGACATAAGTGTTCATACATTTCAAAATATTTTTTATTTATTTATTGTTACTATGAGTGTAGTATTAATCAACAGTATAAACCCTGCTGTTATGGTTTGATGTATCATATTACAATATGAAAATTAACTCTATATTAATACTTTATATGCTTTAATTTACTTTGTACACCAACGTAAAAAATGTACTTCAAGTTAAATTATTTCGCAATCACTTAAAAAAGCACCCACTGAAAAACATTTAACAACAATTTTTATCACATTTCTTCTTTTATCTTCATATTCTGAATATAAAAATTCCTTAATTTATTTCCCATTCAGTAAATATATTTTTTTATAAACGTATACTAGTTTTACTTCTGTTGCTACGGGGTTAATATGTACCATTTTTTCATCCTCTCTTTAATTGTTGTTTCCGAGCAAAAATAAAAGCAAAATATCCAATTTTCCTGTGGTGTATAATTTTAAAGACAACTTGTGCTTCAAGAAAATATTTTAGAATGTTGAATATTGGTGCAATACACATTTGCGGATGTTACACAAACAAACAGATTATTCATAACTCACCTTATTATGTTTTCTAATATCTAATATCCACTCAAACTGTTTTAGGGGAGTATTTAGACTACATAAATTGTTTCAATAAATAAATATTTTGAGCAATTTAATTTTTAAGCCTTCAATGCACATTTTTTTATTTTCAAAGTCAATAATCTCTCTCCCCCCATGATATTTATGGTTTGATCCAGAAATATTACTTTGAACAAAAATAAGCAATGCTTAAGTTTTTCTAGTGGCATCTAGGCCAAGGCCCACATTCTTGGCAAATTTTAATTCTTTTAGACTTTCATAAAGTGCCGTCGGCTTTGTACCCGTAAGTGAGGCAGTTAGAGCATGTAACTTTTAATTTAGTACATTAAAACCAACTAAACTTTAGTTCAGTTAACTTTGAAAACTATACAAGCTGTCTTAGCAAAATGTGTACCAACATTTGTAAAAAATGAAATCTACCAATTAACTTACCATATTTATTAACTCATATAACGTATTTAAAAAATACATCTACTAGTAATTGAAATTTGGCTTCAGGTATTTATTGGTTTTGGATTTTTTTGTTAAAAGTCATATTTTGTCGATCCTTTTTACTGGTAACACAACCATTCGAGTCAAAACTAATTTATAAAACTACAATATGTGTTAAATAAGGCTAGTATAGTCTGTAGATATAGATTAATTAGAAAGATTTGGGCATATTTTTAATACCCATTGGCAGGGCTGTCTGAGTTAGAGATAGCGCAAGTTCGAATCTTGGCCTTGACTGTTAGTTTTTATATATCTAATGTTCACCTTACACTGTACTGGTTCTCCCCCTTACTTTGACTCATAAGTTCCCCGTACAGATCAATCAATTCTATTAGGAATGGGTGAAGGAAGGTTGAAGAGGAAATCGCTCTCTGGTTAGTAAAAACCTAATAGTTCAGTAATTTACTTCATCATATCGATGTTTATTTTGATGTTAAATGTTAACGTGACTATGATATTTTATGTTATATGGTGGAGTTACCAAAAATGGTCTCTTTAGCTGGTTTTATTTAATATTCTTTTACTTCCATTTTCTAAGAATCACTTTTTAAGCTGTAAAACAGTAATTATATCACATAGATTGTTATTAAACTAACACATTATAGTATATTACTTCATGCGATCTTTATTTAAAATAATATATAAAGAAGAGTAAAAGTTCAGGTTAATTTAAATATTTCAGTTAAAACTCTTTAATACGGTTCTAAAAGTTAAAATTCAGAAGACGTTTGTTCCTAACGATTTCACTAATAAAAGAGCTCTTTAATCAGCTGTCTTTAGGCAGTTACTGGTTCAAGCCTGAAAAGGTTTCCACTTGATTGAAAGCCAAATAAATTTAAATTAAGAAACAATTATAAAATGTTATACATTTTTTTATTGAAGTTGTGTTTACTTTACATAATAGATCAAATATAGTTACATTACATATTGAACTTTCTTATACCGGGTGCTCAAAAAGTCTAGAAACCCCTTAGCTGTCTTTTTACGCTTTGGCAGTACGTCCTGTAGAGAAGCCCGAAAAATCTTAAGTATAAGCATAGGTCCAGTTATACCTCGTTTTAAAGTTCATTCATAGTTAGTAACACATTGCCGCAACTCCGACTGAAAAAGGACTATTCATTTTTAAATAGCAGCCTCTCAAAAGCTGGCCTCATTGGAACTTTAAGAGGCTGGTATTTCCAAACGAATAGTCCTTTTTCAGTCGAAGTTGCGGCAATGTGTTCCTATAATAATGTTGAAAATGAAGTACAACTCAGTCTATGCTTATATTTAAGATTTTTCGCTCCTCAGGACGTCCCCCAACGCGAAATAGGACAGTTAAAAAGACCAAAAAGTCAGTAACCACAGTGAGGACGTAATCCTAGAGTTTCACTATATTGTGTATATTAATATAATAAATATTAAGGGAGTTCCAGACTTTTCGAACACCCGGCATATAAAGTGTATATAATTTACCAAATCAATCAACAAGTAATAATTTTTTTTTAGTACACAAGAAATGTCTTATAAATTATAGTCATATTACACTTATTCGTATGACAGACGGTTTTCAGTATTTAGAATATATATATATATATATATATATATATATATATATATATATATATATATCTTTAAAGTAGATTAAGACATGCAAATCAAACGTTTCTCTTTAATTAGCATAAGAATAATAAATATTTTTTTAAAGTTTCAAAAAACTATTATTTTCGGTTTCAAAATGGCAGTTGTACAAAGTTTGTTAAGCTCAAAAACTCAAAAATCATGTTATTGGAAAATATACAAAGCTAATAAAACATGAGGAAGGTTTTCATAAAAATCTTAAGACCCGAATCAAATTTATGGGCAGTACAAATGAACGTCACACAACACAAATTTATTACAATATAAGTACGAAATTCACAAATATGTACCAACACGTATTATGCTAATTAAAAAAAATGTATGGACTCTGAACTCAAAATTCTAAAACCTGAGACATCATGATTGAAAATTTTATCATAATCTTTATAATAAACTTGCTTAGATAAGTTTCGTCAAATTAAGTTTGAATGCATCAGCTGTAATTATTTAACAATAACTAACTTATTTTAAACCTAACAAATACTCTAAAATCATGTTTTACTTAACAGCACTGATCTCACTTTGATGTAAATTGTAGAAAAAGCCATGAGGCCCTAAATTCACCTATTTGTAAACATCTCTTTACAAACAAAGGAATTTCAATCCATCTATCTACACGGAAATAATCTATACTAATGGAATACAGTGTAGTATTTTATATTGTAATACTACTTCAATCGTTTAAAGACTTATTGGAAGGATATTGGAAAGAACTCTTGTCAATTGTTGTGAAAATTTATTAATAAAACATAATTGATTGTAAGAACAGTATTAAATAAATAAATAAATATGTATGCAATACATTTTCAAACAGTCTTAGATAAAAACACTAATCATTCATAAATATAAAAATATTATATGACTAAACAAATCTAGTAATCACTTATCTCGCTGAATAATCACTTTCTCCTATAGTACACCGTTGGTGCGTAAGTAGTAGAGGTGCTACTTGTAGTCGAGGGGGTTGTACTAGTGCTACTAGTAGAACTGCTCGTACTCGAAGTGCTACTTGTGTAGTAGCCTGAACGGTAGTATGGTGTCGTTGATGTAGTCGAGCTAGTAGAACTGGTTGTAGAAGGGGTGGTGGAGGTAGTTGGGTTAGGGCTACTAGTAGTGGACGAGGTGGAACTGGAAGTAGAGGTTGGCTTGGTGTAGTAATATTTACTTAATACTCCATCGCATGCCAGTAGAACAAGTAGCGTCAGCACTAACTGTGATCCTGAAACAGACACATAAGTAGAAAATCTTCTTCAATGCACATTGAGTATTGGTACTAAATTTAAAGAAACATCTTACACAGGAGCTTTTGCTCGGGATAGTTTTAATCCACAATCCAGTAAAAATATCAGTAAATACCCCAAAATAAGTTTACGTTCTTTTATATTTAAAGTCATTACCACTGCACGTGTATGAATGTGCAGAAGAGTAATTTTAATTGTATCGTACGTGTATTAATAAATAGTTCCTGATTGTTTATGGTCAAGCATACATCAGCCATAACTCCCAACAGCAATGGATCATGTGTTTTACTGGACCATGACTCATTATATTTCGGAAATAAGAGACATTTATTATTGGAAATTAAATACCTTTGTACCTGTATGGGTGGCTTGATGGTGCTTCTATATTTGGGTGGGTAATACCACCATACGTGTATGGATTTTTGGTACATTATCACATTAATATTATGTCAATTTGTTATAGAGAAGGTGGGAGGGCCCGACAATATGTGTGACGTCAAATTCTACCTGTCCATAGGGAGGGTGGGTGGTTAGGTCAAAAACACTCTGGATGTATGGTTGGACGGATGGGTCAATACTACCGTACCTGTATGGGTGGGTGTATGGGTCAAAAATACTATACGACTAAGTAGTACATAAAAATAATTTTAAAATCTTATAAAAGCTGCTAATACATGCTTGACGTTAGTAGTATATTTCAAAATAATTTTAGTTCAGTCTTAAGATCGTATTTTAATATGTGTATATTATTTCAACAGAACTAATTATTGATTCAAATTTAAATGAATATCAAAAGTATAGGACCTTTTCAGTAAAGGGCTACTACTTTTAAAATATTTTTACACTTATCTTGATATTTCCATAACGAATAAGGCAATGAAAAACATGAACAGTAAGCTTTTAAAAGTTCACGATCAATAGTTGTGTATGTACTACTTGGCTAAGAACACGTACCTCCCTTTACATCACATGCCGTAACATAACCTAACCTAATTAACCTAAATACAGTTGGTTTTTTACCAAAAGTAGAATATATTGCATGAAAAATAGTAATATATATGAGCAGAAGCCTTTATTACATAAAAAAATACCCTAAATGCACTGTTGGTACATCTTAGGCTGAGCTCTGTGTGAGGTAATACAATTAACAGGTGAAAGACGTTGAAAGTAGTGTTCGCTGAGAGCGACTGTCACTGTGTACAGACAGTAATGTAAGGCGATGGTAGGATTGCTGTTAGTGTGTATATTGGCTGGCCTACGAGTGACGTTTCAAACGGTAAGTTTACGAATGATTTCAAATACCTTGCTATAACATAGCTCACAACGTCAAAAATTGTTTATTTATACAAATTTATTTGTTTTACTGTTGACAAAATTTCAACTTTTCTTGAATCTTTCGACTTATTTTATTTTTTTCAAATTTTTTTACATTTCTGAAAATGTTTGACTTTTTTCGAAATTTTCAAATCTTATTTGAAATTTTTGACTTTTCTTGAAATGTTTGATTTTTCTGGAAATTTTCAACTTTTTTCGAAATTTTCAACTTTTTTTCGAAATTTTCAACTTTTATTTATTGTTCGAAAGACAAATGACTTTTAAATAGTATTATTATAATAATTTAGTAAACTGCTTTATTTATTGACCCAAACCAAGTTTAGTATGTTTTATTTCTTCTCTTTCTTTAGCTGCCATAGAGTAACAATAAAGTGATTTGTTATTTTGTTGAGTCGTTGCCTACATTATGTTTGAAGAACCAAAATATTCCCTGTAATAATAATGAATAGTTTTCAATGATTTACAACTAATCCTAAAAACATCTGTATACGAATATATAAATAAGAATTGTTTTTAGGAAACTCTTAGGATCAAATAAATAAACATACAATTTAGACAAGAGTGCATTTGTTTATTTAATTAATGTGTTAACTACTCATTACTAAAAATTAAAAACGGTTTCAAATATTGTGTGTGGAAATAATCGTATGTAATGTTTTGTGTTATATTCCCACTATCAAATGTTTCGTACAGAATATGTTTTTTACATATTATAAATGATATTTTACAAAATATTACATTATTATAAATGTATTATAAATTTTATTATAATATATTACAAATAAAATTTATTATAACATATTATAAATTTTACATTATTATAAATGGTATTTTACAAAATATCAATTCTGCCAACGCATATTGATTGTTTTAGTATATATCATAATAACACTTGGATATTAAGCGTAACACGCTTCAATTGTAACGTTATTGTTGCCTTTAAATTAAGTACCAAACTTTTCAAATATGCTCTAAAACTATATCTAACCACAGGAGGGTGGTTGTATTAGTTAATAATGTATAATGAAGTGAGACGTTTATATTTAGTCATCATATTATTTGTGTTTGAACTGGTAAAACTGTGTTTATTTAACTTTACTTATACTAACGTTCTATATAATAATATTAAAATCTTTGTTGAATATATTTTCATGAATTTCTTAAATATCTATAGACTAAAATTTTTTTAATTTTTTTTAGCTGGACGGTTAAAATATAAAAGTACCGTACATCCTATTAAAAACTTTGCGAGCCTAAAAGTGTATCTTTTTAAAAAAAGTTACAAATTAACAGCTAACAGTGCTTTTCTCGTTATATAATTAATTGTAAAACTTTATAATAGGTAATAATAATATTTTAAATATATTCGCTATTAAGACCCTGATTAAGAGATATTAGTGAATTAGTGTAGATTAACTAGTGTAGTCACTGTTACTAATAATACTATGCCGTTAGTATTGTTATTAGTAATAATAGTATTATTATTATTAATATTCAGCGCTGGCTCAGTAGCTCAGGTTTCGGACTGAAGGGTTCAATGTCTAAGGTTCGAATCCTCAACTGAGCTAACAGTTGGTACTTCACTTGTTGAGTAAAATTCAAGCTAAGACCTGCAGGCCTAAGTGAACTAGCAAGTGAATTTAAAAAAAATCTGCTTAGAAACTTAAATTTAACACGAAAGAAGAAATATGATTGTATATATAATTTTCCCTAATTTTATGGAAGGTTGGTTTTATTGTAATTAAAAACAAAAATAGTTTGTTTCATTATGGTATCATATGTTTCAACAACCAATATGAATTACACTTTTGTTCTGTACTTATATCAGTATGTTATCTGATAATGGTATGTAAAAAGTACGTACCTTAGAAATATACATTTTTTTACTATCCCAATGACCAGGGCAAGTAAGGGACCTACTGTAGAGCTTTACGTGGAATCTGAACCACGTAGTATTGGTCTGGTTTTCAACTAACTTCTAACCTGATAATCTGTTTACTACCCTACTTCTACCTAACAAGAATATCCCAGACGTCTATGTACACTGTTAAGCGGACGCCGCGTCTGTATTAGGAGGGCCAATTCCATATAATATTTTCTTGAACAATAGAGGAGAAGAATATCTTTCTTCTAATATTTTACAATGTACAAGTTAATAAGTTTGTTCTCAACTAAACTTACTTTATTATATATAAATAAAAATCATATGCCCTTCGGTTAGCTACTGTTATGATGTATACAAGTTCGAAACACTAGATATCAGTCTATATGAAGTATGTGAGTGAGCTCAAGTTGGCTAACGTATATAATGAGTTTATGAACAAACGAATAATTCAATTAAACTGTCCAAGATGATTTTTAGTGTTATTAGATAAAATAATAAATAAATAAATATCTTTATTCACCAATGACAGATACAAAGAATCAAATAGGCTTCGTCAAATGAGTTAAATCTACAATTAAATTACTTAATATTACATTCAACCTAACTCTAAAACTAAAAATAAGTTTAGCTTTTTCTTTATTAAAATGAGAAAAAAATTACAACAGGAAAAGACAATACTAGCATAGTATTCGGTCATGGCCAACTTAGGCAGAGATTCATAAAGTCAGAGTAAATATAAATTACTCTAGATAAAAGAAAATATTTTAACTTATTGCTAAACCTTAGGTACGAACATTCCTCTCTCAGCTCAGCTGGTAGCACATCGAAATACTTTATTGCAGAATAGGATACTCCTCTTTCGGTGAGTGCTAGACGGTGTTTAGGAATACGAAATAAATCACCATGTATTGTATTGTAATTGTGTATTTGATTGTTTTGGGATAATTATTTTTTTTTTAACTCATAGAAATATAATGAAAACAGGGGGGAAATTTTATGTTTTGAAAATAGAGGTCTGCAAGGTGTTTTCTGAGTACAATGACTCATAATCCTCAGTGCCCTTTTTTGCAATTTAAATATTTTATAGTTTTCAACTGAATTGCCCCAAAAGATTATACCATATGAGAGGTATGATTGAAAATAAGAAAAATACACGAGTAGTAACGTTTTAAGATTGGCAGTTAGACTTAATTGACGAATGGCGTAACAAGCCAAACTGATTTTTCGATTAAGCCCACCTATTCAAACTTGGAATCAGCATTTCCAGTTCAAATTACAATCTACAGCTAAACCTAAAAACTTAACTCTATCAGTATTGCTAGTTAATTTGGAATTTTGCCGGTCAACAGCATGTGCTAATAAGGGTTCAACATTTAGAGTAGGTTTACAAGAAAACTCAATTAAGTGTGTCTTACAATGATTTATTATTAGTTTATTGGAAGGGAACCAATTTGACAGATCATTTATTTTTTGAATAAGCAATTCTGATTGTTCAAATGAGTTTTTTGTTTCACAAGAAGTGTTGTATCATCAGCATATAAGATTACTTTTGCAGGTTTTAAAAACTGTGGCAGATCATTCATATATATTAGAAACAGGAGTGGGCCTAGAATAGAACCCTGAGGTACTACATGACGAATGTGCAAGAATGTTGATTGTATAGATTTTCCAGAAGGGTTGCTCAGGTGTACCGCTTGGTTGCAGTTGGTTAAATATGATGACAAAAGGGCATGAGCCTTACTCCTAATAAGATAAGAAAACAGTGATGTTTAATAGTAAAGAACCCCTGACTAACCAACAAGAGTGGTTAGGGTGGGAGACTGCTTAGGGATGGCCTCTTTTCGGTTAAAACAAACTACATATCTCCAGACCTAACAGCCAGCCACGTCACCTTTTTAACTTTTGTTGATGAGCATTTAAAAAAATGTGTTTCTTAATATACTGTAAATAAATAATATTTGACCATATTTAGTTGTACCATTAATTTTATAAGCTCACCAACATATTTAAAATTCAATGTTGCATTGTGTGTCTGAAACTATCAGCTGTTTTCGGGGTCCACTGTGGAGCACTAGGAAATATAATCACAGAATATATTCTGTAATATAATGCAGTTAAAACCAGCTGCAGTGACAGACCTCACTAACTAATCAAATTACTTGCACAAATATTCCTATTTCGTACATACATATACAGGGTTGAGCAAAAGAAAAAAAGAGGCTGTATTTACTGACTGCGTAATCCTTTTGAGGTCGGGTTTGTGGCATTGTGTTCTACTAATTAAGACCTTTAAAATAAAGTATAACATGAGGTAGGCTTACTTTTAAAATGTTTAAGACTTCCATGGTAGGCAATCCCCTGGCCATGCGAAAAACGAGTAAAACATGTCTAAAGGTTTGGTATGGGAAGATGTTCATAACTACAAAGTTTCATTACATTTGTAATGAACCACGTAAGAAGAATTGAGAAGGTTTGGTAAAGAATTCGCTATTTTAATTTAACATTTTTTTCAACCTGTACAGTATTTTTTTTATATTGAAATTAAAAGTAATTGGGGATTTTTATTATTTGTAAGTTTTACTGTGACTAGCAACAATTACATCTAGTCGTCCTGCGTCAAGTTCATTAATACCTAATTAAATAAACCTATGATCAAACATGATTTTCTTTATTATTATTTTTTTAACCTCAGTATTTTGATGTCCTAGAATGAAAAACAACATGTTTAATTCCCTAAGAGGAACAACAGAATTCCTTTTGAAACCCACCTTTAACAGTCGCTTTTCTAATAAATTATTAATTTATAATTAATAATCATCCAATGACTTAATTCCCTTGAGGTCATCACAACTGACAACACTGATTGCTCGTAGGAAGAATATGCTACTTTATAAATTGTTCTCTGTTTATACGCCATTCAATTCTCTTAAGTGCATAAGTTATAGTATATATAATCTCTAAGATTTATTTTATTACCTTTTTCAGTACGGTACTACAGGTGAAGCGGGATCCGTGACAAGCGTGAGAGGGGAAGTGTGGCAAGGTGGAATGGGGACGTAAGGAGGGAGGGGAAAGTGGTGCAACTAACAACAGAGTCAAGCAATCGAATGTTTAGGTTTTTTCCAATTTGATCGATTGTTTTACTGTTTACATATGCAATTATTCGTCCGAATGTTTTTGGCAGTACTAAAATGTTCACCCACCAATTAAAGGATAAAGAAACTTTTTATAGTAAACAAATGTCGACTAATAATCTCTACAGTATAAAACTGTCATGTAGTAAGGTGCGATACGTGCAGTTTCTAATTAACTAAATCACCTGTTTTTAATTTGTTTCTAAGTAACAATTAACAATGCTTCTTAAAAAATAACGTCATTACAAAGTTAATATCCCTAAATTATCATAAAAACCCCCGTTTTTGTTGTAAATTTATTCTGATTTTGTATAAGTTGGCATTATCTTATTTTAGTCATGGTCATGAATTGAGTATATTACTTTGATCTGTGGATAACTAATAAATAAACAGAAATTATTCCATTTTTATATTGGTTGGAATATTGGTAGGAAATAATTCAATGTTTAGTTGGTTTAAATAATTAATTGGAAAAACTACCGATTTGTTGATTACTAAAACCGGGCGGCAATCATACAACCAATCAGCTGATACCCCACACATCAAACTGGCCATTAGTCCATTATGCGTATGTGGCCCAGGATTCTATATTTACACCAGCTATAAAGCTGTATGATACAAACACGCTCAATCCTATCATTATGAAGTCAAGTATAACCCTGATAGTTTTATTAAATAGTTGTTTAACACGTTCATAGATAGAAAATGCTTTATTGATATCATGTTGATTATGAATTATTGTAGGTCACCCCTGCACACTTCTCGTGCCAACCCCATCACTCAAAAAATCTGCGCTGAAAAAAACTTACTTAAAAAACAAATACTACACTAAAAGTATTGTCTATTTTCTTAGCAAATTCAATCAGGCTTTTAATAAGACCAACATTTCTTACGTCTACAACAAAAATTCTATAACTAATTAACCTATTTCAACTCAATGGTTAAAGAACTAGTTATTATCGCATACCATCTACGATCATTAAGGTGATTTATCAAACGTCTCCTATAAATGATAAAAACGTACTTGTTCATACTTACTATACATTTTGCAGACTCTTGTCAACCCGTGGCTTCTGTTACAATGTGTAACTTATATATAATGGCGAGGTGAAACAAGTAAAGACAACCCAGTTTTATAATTGCGTTAAGCTTATCACACACTACTTGTCACGGAAACGCCTTCCAATTACTTATCACCTAAGAGCATGTTACTAACCGTGTTAAGGTCTTGCCATTGGGTTGAATTATGGGATGATCCTGAGACCTTATACCTGGTTTGACAGTTGTTAGTCGTAAACCTAACATGAGACCTGGAGCAACTCTGGGTAATTAGAGAACAATGTAATTAGGCTTCCTTTCTGAAGACAAAAAGCACCTTGTTCAGATAAACATAATGTTGAACATCCAATATTTTGATTGAAAAAATTTCATACGACTTATAAATGCTATCTAAAATGTTGTTAAACTAAAATTAGACAAGTGTCTTTACGACTTGCCATATTTTTTTAAGAAAAGGCCGATCTGCTGTTCAACCTTACTCTGTCCATTTCGCATAAACTATTGATCTGTACATGAACTTCTAGACAGAGTAAGGGAGAGAAAAGGTAAACTATAAGATGAATATTAATGATAAAAACGAACAGTCAAAGCTACAATGCAAACTGGCACTGTCTCGAACTCGAGCACAAAATTCTGACTCCTTAGATCACTCGGCCATTGGTTCTACCAAGCTCCGTTCTAAAAAAAAAATAAAAAAAGGCTAAAATAAAAAAAACAATTCAAACCACGTAGTTTTTGTTTGATTTACAGAAAATTCACTAGCCTGTTTCTTAAACTGTTACTGGTCATATTCCCTAAACAGCATCCGGACACTGACTACCACCCAACAGGAACACCTCAGTTTTCTCTAGTAGTGTCCAAGCAACCGTTGAACGGATACCATGTTTGTATCAATAGGTCTGAGCATAGCACCTACCGCCTACAATCGCCACAACACTGTTCCCAAGTAGTTGGATTACAGCTCTGCTCCCGTAGTGCCGACTACTACTCATTGGTTTTTACACATTTCCGATTACTATATTGTACGTTATAATAAAGAAACAAAAATATTTGACTTTTAGACTTTAAAAATATAAAATGTTAATGATAATCAGTTAATTAGATACAAGGTATTTTAGGACAGTTTTATTTGATCTTTCGAAAATAAAAAGAAAATTAAAAATCAGTTATTGTTTAACTTTTATATGTGTTTTCACTGTTTCTATTGATCTGAAAGCAAACTTTGTCACAAAACTTTATCTTATAACCCTGTATGAAATACTTCTTTTAATGATGACTGTAGATGTGTAGATAACAATTTAAATGAACTAAAATATTTAATTGTGAATCAAAATGGTTGAGAAGACTGTAGGGCGTTGTACAAGATTGTAAGGGCCTTTTTAGAAGTTTTACGTTGTGATGTCGAGCAAACTACCAAGGCAAAATTACACCGGCCCCTCCATAACCATTACACTATTAGAGGCACGACTCAATCTCTCATCCACCTACTAGACTTACAATACTTATGAAAATATGCATACAATTGTAGTTGACCCTCCCAACCACCCTAAGGGAGCGCTCAGAGTGCCACGCTAGTAGAGATTCATTTTAATTATTGGTGTTACATTAAATGCATCGGCAATAATCAATAAACAAGACTGAACCGTTGTGACATTTATCATAAATGTAAAGCCTTATAGATTTTTATTAATAATAACTACATTTATCCTTGATTATTTGGAGGGGAATAAGGAGAAGGACTAATAACAGTGCTGGCCTTGCTACTCGCACAGAGACCTGGAGAACTAATGCTCGAAACCCCATAATCTTTAAATACACCTACAAGAAGTGACCTCTATTTCTTTTATTTCTATGGCTAAACTCTCGAGATTAACTTTTTTGATGCAAGATCTGTAATTTATACATTATTACTGATTCCCATGTTTGATCGTAAATTCAAAAGAACTGTTTTAGATTTTGAGTAAACGCTTAACTAGACAAACGTTATTTTAATACTTCATAGGCGTGCAATATTACTCTTCCTAGTATTTGGAAAGTGTGAAAGATCTAACCAGAATCAGAAAATGTCACATGGGTAAATTCCAGTGTGTTGTATTATGGAAAAATGTACTTGAGAATACTTGAAAATAATTCCAAAGACCAATAATTAATTAGTACTAAGAGTTTGGAATTCACCTAGGAACTAACTGAAGAAAATACTTTTCTTCAATAGTTAATTATTATTTTATAATGAAACCTCTAAACACGTTACAATAAAAAAACTGCTTACAAAGAGTGATATTCGTAGAAAATAGCTTTTTTTATCTGGCAGAAAGCACGTAGTTTCAGGCATTTACCGAATGAAAGAAGCATAAACTACAAACTGTATTCTTAAAGGCCAATAACCGTCCAAAATGATCTTAACTGGAAGTATGTACCTCACTTTCAAGTGTTAACCGAAGTTAAGTTGATGTTTATCTTGTGCTTTTACCATTTCAATATTGTTTATTTAAGGTAATTATTTTATAAGAACAGTATATTTCTGTAATGTTCAATGTTGTATACATTGAACATTATAGAAATATACTGTTCTTCTTACATTACAGAAATATATCGATTATAACTTCTTTCTGTCCTCTCTTTTAGTAATTGTATGTAAAAGCTATAGTATGAAATGAAATTAATCCCAATATTAAAGTTGTTGTCAACTCACTAAAGGTTTGCTATTTCTTATTGTTAAGAACACTTACAGTGGACGTTATTTTGATTTCACAATTATGTTAAGTTCTTCATTATTAGATTTTTCGAATAATCAAATAAAGATTGTCGACATATTAGGAAAATTTTGTACATTAATAACAAATTTATATAAGTACTTTTATTGACATGCTCAGTTTTTTAAAAACAATTATCACAATTTATAAAACTTGTCTCTTCAACTTTACAATGTGTAAAGCATTTATTTTCAGACGTAATACATCAGAACTTATAATTCAGTAAAAGCATACATACTTCATACAACTTTTTAGGAACAGAACTGGGTCACAGTATTGTACAGCCTGGTTTGATTGTGTTTTTTGAAGATCTTCAATGGTGGTGGTGATGTGGAGGGGGTGGACCATGGATAGGTTTGTGGCCGTGAGGTGGTCCATGAACGCCATGTTTGTCATGACCACCATAACTACCGTGGCTATGATGATCTTCTTTATGATCAAATCCACCGTGACTCCCATGCTCTCCTCCATTAACACCTGACTCGTGGTGATCACCTCCACCATGGCTTCCTCCTCCGTGGTGATCTCCAACCCCACCATGACTTCCATGACCACCTCCATGAACACCTGACTCGTGGTGATCACCTCCACCATGATGGCTTCCTCCTCCGTGGTGATCTCCAACCCCACCATGACTTCCTCCATGAACACCTGACTCGTGATGATCACCTCCACCATGATGGCTTCCTCCTCCGTGGTGATCTCCAACCCCACCATGACTTCCATGACCTCCCCCATGAACACCTGATTCGTGGTGATCACCTACACCATGATGGCTTCCCCCCTCGTGATGTTCCCCAAACCCACCATGACTTCCATGACCTCCTCCATGAAGCCCTGATTCATGGTGATCACCACTACCGTGGCCTTTACCTCCATGATGATCTCCAAACCCTCCATGGCTTCCATGTTCTCCTCCGTGAAGTCCTGATTCATGATGATCACCTCCATGTTTCCCTGCGTAGCCCTTACTTCCTCCTTCATGATGATCTCCAAACCCACCATGACTTCCATGCTCTCCTACATGATGATCGTCCCCATGCTTCCCATCAGAACCCTTACCTCCTCCTTTATGATGATCTCCAAACCCACCATAACTTCCGTGCTCTCCTCCATGAAGTCCTGATTCGTGATGTCCTTTTCCATCATCATGCCCGTGGCTGTCATGATGGGCACTATCGTCATGGTGGTCTCCGTGCTTTACAGCATGACCATCACTTACAACTCCCACGGCTTCATGGTGATCTTTGTCGAGCTTGCCACCATGATGCGAGTCTCCATGTGCAGGTGCGGATGGCTTTCCAAGAGTTGAAGCCACCAAGACAGTGACAATAAATATCTGGAACAAAATAAAACCTAGTTGAAAGTTCTTTATTTAGTAGTTTATTTATAACTTATTAACTGAATGGAGTTTCAGAACGATATATCAATTCAACTCCTCATTCAGAGTTGTTTACAATTTAAATTTGAAAATCGTAATAAATGATTTCTGTTCATTCCAAAAAGTTACATGATAACAATTATTGTTTCAATTCTGCCTTTTGATGTTACAGTAACAATAAATTCACTTACAGACAATTTATTTAGATATGATCAGAAACATGTTAGATAAGTGCGGTTTTTCAATGTTAAAAACATTACAAACACTAGATATTATTTATTTAATATCCAAATTCCTCCCCCCCTCCCCCAAAAAAAAGACAATGAGAGGAACTGGAAGCTAAAAAAATTAACGATAATTAATCAAAATCAACCACGATTTTTATTCAAATTGATAAAAGAAAGTATTATGAAATAGTTAGCCCAACACAACTTATATAATATGATAATTTCAAACACATAATATCAGTTATTTCTATTCCGTTCATAAGTTACATGAACTCTACGCAGACTAGTAACACTTCTGCGTACTAAAGGTTGATGGTCCACATACACAACTTTCTCATGAGTTCGTGTGTGTGCAGGCGTGTGCGTGTGTTCAACACATGATTATAGTTATGTTTATATCTACAGTCTACAGTAGATTATACCTACAGCAGTAGTTTTTTACAAACTTCATCAATGGAAATATGTCTCATAATCAGTTACAAATCTAAATTTATCAAGTAATAAGTAAAACATAAACAAATAAATTAAAAATAAAAAGATTGTTCTTTGGAAAGGAGTTTGTGGTTTAAGATATCGTAAAGAAAGTAAATATAAGGTGTATTGTTACTGAAAACTGTATGTAGTGTTTGTTTATCAAGGAGAATAAATTAATTTGTGTTTATGCTAAGTGAACACAAAAACTAACTGTTTCCTGTACAGTTTCAACTATTACATGTACAGTTTCAACTGTTACCTGTACAGTTTCAACTGTTACCTGTACAGTTTCAACTATTACCTGTACAGTTTCAACTGTTACCTGTACAGTTTCAACTATTACCTGTACAGTTTCAACTATTACCTGTACGGTTTCAACTATTACCTGTACAGTTTCAACTATTACCTGTACAGTTTCAACTATTACCTATACAGTTTCAACTATTACCTGTACAGTTTCAACTATTACCTGTACAGGGGCATGACTTTGTGTATTTGTCACTGTTGAAGTGCATTATGCACGAGTACCTTAGAATGTTATACTTGGACTCCGTTGGGGTGCATGAAATAAAAAAAACATTCTTAAAAAGCTATTTTATTCCAAGTGAAACATTCAAAAGTTGTTAAAATATCTATATTTTATAGACAACTAGTCTATTTTTCTGTTGAGGAACATCTAAAATACCCATTTAAAAGTATAGTTTTAAAATCTAATAGGAAAGTTTAGAAAAAAATAGTAAAATGTCAACTGGCTTTGTTCTTAATCTGGAATGTTAAAAGATGATTAACAAAAAACCAAAACAAATATATATATATATATATATATATATATATATATATATATATATATATACATTACCGTTCAATATCCAATTGCCAGTAATTTCAAAATGGTTCATATTACCAAATCATCGTATGTTGTTTTAAAAAACCAATTGTTTATTTTAAATAGTTTTTCTTTAACTTAAACCTAGCTCAAACTCATCCACACGAGGAAATTTGTATGTTCATAATTTAGGAAATAAGCGAAGTTACAGGTTCAATTTTTCAAGGTGCATTTTTCAGTCATTGTTTATCATTAATCAAGTGTTCACCCATTCTTGATGTACACATTGTACTTTTTTCCTGCTATTGTATAAGTTGACTTATGTATGGTAAGTTGTGACCACGTATCTTAGAGGATTTACCAATTAACTTCATACTTATGTACCACTAGCCTGGCCCTATATTTAAATATATATTTGACTGTATTGTTGTACAGTAAGTCTAGTAAAAATGTTTGGTTGGTATTTTATTGTTGATATATATGATTATTTATACAAATTGTATTCAGTCATGTATTGTAAAAGAAGGATGACAAAGTAATTTTTAATATTATAAGATACATGTCCCTAATCTTACCTGCAATAATACGGCATATATACAGGGCTAGGCAAAAGACCGGAATATATATTTTTTTTATTTTGAAACAATTGAAAGAAATGTAATTAAACTTTTCAGTTATGTACATGTCCATATACAAAACTTTTAGACATATTTTACTTGTTTTTTGAATAGCCAGGTGATGGCCCATGAAGGAAGTCTTAAAAATTTTAAAACTAAGCCTACGTCAAATTATAACTCATTTTAAAGGTCTTTGTTTGTAAAACACATGAATGCAAATCTGAGATCATAAGGATGACCCAATCAGAAAATATAGCCACTCAAAGAATTGTATGTCAAGGTTGGGCAAAAGTCTGGAATGTATTTATTAGTTTTAAAACTATTAAAAGAAAATTTAAAAAAAATTGTAGTTATGTACATGTTCCTGTACCAAAAATATAGACATATTTTACTTCTTCTTTGCATATCCAGGAAATGGCCCATGAAGGAAGTCTTAAACATTTTAAATTTAAGCGTACCTCGAGTTATACTTCATTTTAAAGACATTTGTTTGTAAAACACAAAAGTGCAACCCTAGGGTTAAAAGGATGATCCAGTCAGAAAATATAGTCTCTCAAAGAATTTAATGTCATATAACTAGCACTGTTTAAGACAGGCGAAATATAGTTATTATATATTGCTGCGTGGAGCCTAATTTATCTAACTGAATGTGAGAAATTAAATTTCACAAAAAATAAGTAACGAATTATTGTATTAATATTCTTAAACTATTTCTGGTAAACATAATGTCAAAATTGTTTTATTAAATTTTTCTTTTTTTGATCTTAGTTAAATAGCATAGCTATTTTTATAACGCAGTCGTTTGTTACGATTGATAACAATCAACAACATAATCAGCAATAGGGAACTGAAACTATTATAAAATACAGTAGCCGTATAAATGAGAAGAATTAGTAAATTGACATTAAATTGTTTGAATCACTGTGTTTTGTGAATGGGTCATCCTATTGACCTCAGGTTTGCACTCTTTTATTGTACAAACAAAGACCTTTAAAAGGAGATACAACTCGAGGTAGGCTTACATTTGAAATGTTTAAGACTTCCTTCATGGGCCATCACCTGGCTATGCGAAAAACAATTAAAATACGTCTAAATGTTTAGTATAGCGACATGTACATAACTACAAAGTTTCATTAGATTTTTGTCAATGGTTTTGAAATTAATAAATATATTTTAGACTTTTCCACAAACCTGTATATGATGTTGTTTTGCTACATAGATAATACAGAAATATACATAGACAGTTTTAGACTACTTAAAGGTCATGTTTTTTTTTAAACACCCAAATATATCTTATGTTTATACATAAGATTTAAAAAAACGTAATGTTTAGATAGTCCAACATTGTTATTTGACTTAGTTAAGGAAAATTATAGGAAACATTTTCAAGAAGGGTATATTTAACTGTGTTGAGATACAAATGTCTTAACATATTTTAAATCTGTTGAGATACATAATGTGTAAACGATTGCTGGTACATTCCGTACGGTACTTGTCGGTAAGTGTATTGTAAAGGTGGTAATTCTTTTTGAAATGGGTCACATAATTGACGTAAAATAGTAAGTTTTATGACTAAATTTTTATGAAAGCTAAACAATTTAATACTAATAGAAGTATGTTTCCATGATAAATAAGCAAACCAAATTGCTAAATGAGTTTAAAATGTCAAGTGTTGTACTTATTAAAATATACATATTGTTGTATACATATCCTAAAGATAATTGGTATAGATACACAGAGTTTATGTAAAATGTTATACTATAATTAACAAAATCTGGGTATTGCAAAGTTTAAGAAACATAAGAACCAATGTAAGACACTATGTAGATAACCTTTGTAAGTAATCAAAGGACCAAATCGAATAAATTGTTCGTGGTTTTGTCTTTAGTCTCAAACAAATATTCCTACCACTAGTCTTTTTTTATTTTAATAAAACTGAACTAACCGTCGTAAATAGTAAATTGATAGTTAAATAGTACATATGTGGTAAGTATAGTTTTTAGCTTCTTAAGCTATATTTTAGTTGGTATGATAATAAACTCAAAAAGTATGACTAACACTCAGCTTCTATATTATAACTACGTTCTTAATATTCAAAAACTATTTAAGAAGCAACCGAAATAAATGGTAAATATATAAAAGATAACCAAAATTTTTATAACGTTTTGTGCCTTCACTATATTGTATGTAGCAAATATGCAGAAAATGTTTTTTTTTTTTTTCTTTATTGTACGGCAAAATGTGAGCTTTGACATGTTCTTTAATACATACTGCTGCAGGCATTTATATACATCTTAGTTTCTAGAAGTTTTGTCCAGCTATTATACAAGGTGGAAAATAAATACGGAAACGCTTTCAAATCACAATTTCTGTATGACTTCACCTGTAAAATGGTTATTTTTTCCATTAATAATTTGTTAGTTAATTTTTTTAGTGTATTTGTTGCTTACATTTTAATTTCATATCAGAATAATTTAATTAAAACCGTTAAATTGTGGAGAAATAATATTGTTAAGATTGGTTACTTTGAAATTTACATGACCGCTACTACGGAAAGGATAAATCTTTTGAAATACAGTTTGCGGCAATTGATTTCTCTTGAATAGACCTTTCATTTGATACAACTCGAGCATTTCCATATTTTTTCGATCCTTGAATAATTTTATGTACTAGGGGTCAAAGAGGTTCAGCAACTTTAATTAAATTAAAATGAAATTCAAAGTTTATTAAGTGCTTTTTGAACATAGACATCAGTAGACATCTGATAGAGAATGGTCCATTGTGTGATTAAACTATGGATTGAAAACCTCTAAAGATTTTTTTTACTGATTCAGATGAAAATATGCAAAAGAAATTACTCATACTCCGTGACGTAAGTTTTTAACAAATAATGGGCAAATGATGTGGTTTCTCATTCACTAGTTGGTCATAAATAAAATATTTCTGAGAATAGTTGTTACCTGTGGGGTCGTATGCCTGACAAAGGGATGAAAATTGGTGAGTTTGGATACGGCCAATTAGTTTTAAAAATCATATTTTATGTTAGTCTTACATGTATAAATGAAATATTTCATAAGAATTCATCTCATCTTTTCCAAATTTATGGACTGCTGATGACATTTGAAACGAAGATTCTACAAAATTAGTACTAATCTTCAGTTGCTTGGATATGATAAAATCTTTACAAGGTAAAAAAAATATCAAAACTACACCAAACAATATCCTCTGACAATTTCCTCATAAGACTCCTATCACACACTACCATCCCTATATAACACGTGAGGCCAATTTTCGTATTATCCTCCCTTATTCTTGATCAATTTTAACGATTTATTTATCAAAAACTTCAATATTAGTTGTTTATTGTTCAATCGTTTTACTCTGAAGGGCTCAGGAATCCCTCAATGTACGTTTTTCGGCTTTAACCAAAACATGGAGTGCGATTTAATTTAATTTAAAAGTAACAACAGTTCAAATTTAAATGATGATGTGTATAAATTTTATATATCTGTTCGAGTTTTGTTTGATTTATAGTTGTTACTCGTATATTAGAAGCTTAGTTTGGTATAAAGGAATGCAAGTCGTCTGTTCTTTACGCATTATTAAAAAAACTAGCCCGATTGTTATGATTGTTTGGGAAGAAATGTATTTTTTCCTTGGGAATATTTTTACCATGGTTTTATTCTCTTGCGACATTATAGCTCCACCCAACTGGACTTTGAAGTGTCAACGGTGATCTAATGCATTTATTTTATTTTAATCGCCAGCCGATAGACAAAAACAAATAACAAATAAGGAAAGTAATAAAAATGGGTGTTTATGTCAACCAATAATTAACAATGCGATTACTGCGAGAATTGTGCTGTAAATAAATGTACATATTATGATTTTACTACCAAGTAACAGTTTACCTACTAATATTTGTAGTCAAAGGTTACAGGTAAAAGCTGATAGTAGCGAATTAAGGCATTAAACTTACTACCAACCAGCATTACCGAAACCGAATGCCGATGTGTCACGAGTGTAGCAAACTACTGGGCACACAAAGCATGCAGGTGTGTCACCTAGTATGTAAACAATTAATGTTAAGAGTTTTCTGGACCGGCTCAGATTAGTTTGTTTTTCTGACAACACGTAGGAAACTTAAGCATCTCATAAAACTGTAATGCATACACATAATAAAATATGGGGAATAAATTGCCTTTAATAGGTTAGTATGTTAGTCCTTTAGGTTTCAACTCTTGAAGCTGATGTGCCAGAGAGTTTTAAGTCTATAAATAATCGTTAGACCACGATAGTATAACTTACATTCGCATAAGATGAAAAGGTACTTATTATACGTGGCTAGACTTTCAATTATTATTTTATAAACTACGAAATATATTGTAAACTTTAAAAAGACTATACACATTATATCTACCTTTACAACAGTAAAATTTTGTTCTCATATATTACAAACATACGCACATTCCTAATTTATCCGGTCGAAATATTTATAGATTGTAGTATTAGTGCACATATGAATAGTAAAAAATCTTATATATTAGATTAAAGTTTATTCTGAACATAACCTCTTTTTTCATACATTTAAAATCAAATTATGTTTACATAAAGCCAACAATTCTTTCGCTTTTTTATATAGGCCTTCACTCGTGAAAAAATGCTATAATACAAAGATTCTAATGAGGTTTTTTTTCTAAAATCTGAAAGGAAAATGTTACTACATTTACTGTTAGTGTTGGAGCTAAAATTTGATCACAGCTATTAGAAAAAACTAGTGATATAAAGAAAAAGGGATTATTTAAGTAAGTTACCTAAATTAACAATAACAACAAATAAATAAATAAAATTTACATCAGAAAGTGTGAGAAAAATTCTTAACTGACGGGTTCGTAGTGTATAAGCTAACATTATTTGGTAGTGAAAATTATTAAAAATATATAAATAAAGATGCATACATTATTGAAGATATAGCTATCCAAAAACTTTGAATTAGTAAACTTAATTGTTTTTCTAAATAATTATTATTGCAATCTAGTGTTTTTTTTTTTTTTTTTTTTTTTTTTTTTTTTTTTTTTTTTTTTTTTTTAATCTAAATTACTTTAGTTTCAACTTGTTGCACTCTCTATGGTATGGAATGAAATGACTTAGTAAATTTAACTGAGATTTACAGACCAGTAATATGGCCTTAATGATTCGAAACATCAAATGATTAGTTATTCAAATAACTCCATTGATACTCGTATAAAATATCTGATAGTATATACGATTGTGAATTATGACATCTTTCCTAAATTTAACATACTTAGTAGACATTTTTCACAATCTGACTCGCTCAGATCTGCGACTTAGTAGATCTATCCTCCATTTATACAGAATATGGTTTAAAGTAAAATTGTTTAATCAATAAAAAAAATTGCAAACTGACATGCTATTATATATTGCACTAGTGTTTTTAAATTACACAAATTAAAGTAAAAAATATTATTTTTTATTATATACAATATAAAGTGTTAAAACAGAGGGTTTACATTTGTGTAACGCTCTAAGTTGTGGTAAATTAAATATTCAGAAATTGTCGGGAGAAGAAGAAGAACAGATCTATAACTATAATGTCCTTGAGTCAACTTACCCACTTCATCTCTGAGCAACGGCCAAGGATGGACTGGTGCGCGGCCGTTGATCCTGGCATCTAAGGTCAAGTATCCTGGCGTGGTCACGTGATCATAGGAGGGAGTTGCAATTCCAGGATGTTAAGAATAACGAAGACGTCATGTGATTTACAGCTGCCTGGTTTCCTGGAACTCCTGCCACTCCCACTGGTCAGATCTGATTCTAATTATACATAAGGATAATCCCCAAGACTTTGAAGCAAGGATATTAGTGACCAGAAGTAAGTACAAATGTTGCAGCTATAACCCAGCTACTTGGGGACAAAGTACTATGGAGAATTCAGGCGATAGGTTCTATGATTGGCCTTCTTAATATAGACATTGCGTCCACTCAATGGGTGCCATCGACATACACATTACTAAAGAAGTCTGGGGTGTATGTCTTGGACGGTTGTCAGAGTCCGGATGTTGTGTTGGGAAGAGAATACTAATACTACATGGTTCGAATTCCACGTAAAAATGTAGGTCAATTTGTTGTCCTGGCTATTGGGCTATTAATAAATATCTCAATTTAAGGAATAGTCGACCTTAATTAGTACACTCATCACCCTCATTCACTCATAACTCTACGATCGGCGTACAGTGAACATATGAATACTAAATATATCAGCATTAGCCTACTGTATTTACTCATGTAAATGTAACAATAATTTAAAAGTAAACAGATACCTTTGGAGTTTACAGTTTGGTAGACAGTAACCTTTGAAAAAGTTCAATAGGCACAACATGGTATAAAAACAATTTTTTATTTAAATAATGCTTTATACATAGCGGACCAAACGTAAAACAGATTTAACCTAAACTAACTAAAAAAATAAGGATTAAAATAAATGTCAATATTTTCTTCTATTCTAGAGTTTAGAATCTTGTATTTATCACGTTTCCTATATAAAGTTACCTTCGTTTGTTGAAACATAAACAAAAAGATCTCCTTTCGTTGATAATATTGGTAACCGCTTAGTGACGAAGAAAACACTTCAAATACCATCAAAAAATTAAAGCTTCAAAACTTTAGCTATTGAGATATATTAAACATTTGCCAGAAAAACGTCGTCTTTTATTTTCTTTTTTCCAAACCAAACTAGTGGCAGCTCTAAGCATGGCTAAATTTATTACTGCTTCAGATACTCAATGTTAATACAATTTAAATATTCAGAAAAAAATTTAATAGATTAAATATAGTAAAATATTTTATAATACTATCAACTATTATAGTAGTGAACTATTATAGTATGGCGTGGTTGAATCCTGTAGATGGTGGTAAGGACAAGGACAGTCTCTAAGTCTGACGTTATTAGTCGAATGAGGCGTCATCGATGCAAATGAATGTTATCATACATCTCGAAACGTTTCATTACCGACTACTAACGACTGGAATACAAGATATGAAGCTATCACACATTAGTACTCAACTCGGCATTCAGTGTGGACTGTAGGATAATGTAAGTGTACAGCGTACACTCCAACTCTCTGGAACAAAGTGTATTGTGCAATCATTAGTAGAAACTAAACCTTTTCCTCTAATGAAATTGGATTTGAACTTTCCTCATAGTTTTGAAAACCATTCAAAATTTCTTAGAAAAAAATTGAATAGCATCTTAGGGTGTTGAATTTGATGGATTCTTAATTGTTGGAATAACAAATGTCTAATATTTCTTAATGTAATTTTACTACAAGATATCATGAAGCATTTTCAGAATTAAATCATATGATTATAATCAAAAACGTACATGAAAGTTTGATGCAGTTAAACCTGAAATCATGATTGATAAAATAAATTCATTGACAAGACAATGGCAGTGCATATTTCCAACACTGCATTCTAATCAGTTGGTCTGTAAAATATAATCAGTCATAGGGTGTCACATCCCAGATTAAACACCATTATTTTTCAATCAAACAAACGAAAAAAGATAGGTACTAATAAATCTTACATTTGTATTTATTTATTATTTTTTTTTTTTTTTTTTTTTGTAAATTGCATTGTTCTTACACGAAATAATTTACATACATTATGTATTCCAAAATGATTTTACTCACTCATTATGAAAGCTCCAGAAACCTGAACAAATTTTGATGAAATGTTGAGGGAAATTAGCATTTGTATGATACCTATTTACTAAGGAAGAATATCTCGAAATTCTATACCTAAGATACAGCCCCTCAACATGTTCTTCTTCTTCTATAAGTGTAACATTTGCATTAATTCAATTTACAAATTTAATCAAACAGCTGATACAAACAAACAAAAAACATACAGATGACACAAAAACTTGGCTAATTTAATGCTTCATTGTGAAAAGTTTAAAGCAAATTTCTACTAACTCTGACATGATTGCAAAGTAGTGCAATCATCCGCCTAAAGTAGAATGTTCTAGACTATAAAACTTGTGTATATAGGAGAACGGCAGCAGGCTGGCCTTTTATATAGATATGATGGTTTTGAGATGTCTTCGGAGGGAAGGGAACGTAAGCGTAGAGGACTACCCAACAGCGAAGTAAAATTAGCAAGCTGTCACCTAGTTAAAATATAAAAGCATTATAGTTAGCGAATCAATCAAAACAGTTAGCTTTGTAGTAAGCAAGGAAAAAATAAATGACATTGTATACGTGTTTTTTGTTATTTGTTACAAATTATTGTAAATGAAATTCATCAATAATGTATTGGTATTCGACTGGTAACGTATTGCTATTTTATTTATGAACAATTCATATTATTTAGGTTTTTTTAAACTGTTATTTAATATGAATGTAACAAGAGTCTTAAGTGTATTAAATGAGTAAGGCCAATTTAAACCAATTACACGACCTAACTAACTGCACGGAGGAGAAAGAAAAATAGTTTGCATCAATTAGAGTGGTTATTTTAGGTAGAGTAATCTGCCAGTCCCTGCCTTACTTCTCCTAACTTGTAAAGGATAAATGTAGTAATTATTTCTATGGTTATTTAAATATTTACATTAGTTTCATTATACTTAAAACTGTCACCAAGGCGTATATTTTGTTCGTAAGGAAGTGGCCGCCAGTTCTTTTTTTCTCTGTGCTAACTGTGATAATAATGTAGAACTGGACACTGATCACATAAAGATTATTGAACGTCACTATCAGCTCAGATACATTGCCCAATATGTTTTTTATTATTTCACTTTTTAAGATTCATCTCCCCTAATATTATATACTATTAAAATAAATATCATACTAATAATGTAATGAGCTGATTTATTACATAAACTTCAGTTGTAAGTAATGAAACGTTTAATTTTAGGCTAATTAAACAATTTATTTCAAAGAAAAAATTGTATTTGATAGTACAATGAAAAAGCACATTACAAAGCTTTCTAAATTAGCAGATCAAAATTTATAAAACTATGGATTGGTAAAAACAATTATGTTGATACAAAAATTTAAATATTTTATACGTAGTACTTCTTTGAGTAAAAATTATAGTTTACTATTTATAAATCGTGAGATTCGAACATTTTTAACAGACGTTATCAATTTAAAAGCGTAGTTCAGCGATGTTTGAAGCACCTTACTCTATGCCATTTTTCCAGCATAATTAATCATTAAATTAAGTGAACTTAGTTGAAAGTACTGTTAACATACATAATTATAAGTGAAAACATTATTATTAAAAGAAAATTTTGACTTATTAAATGAAAAAATTATTAGAAGTCACAAAACATAAATTTATGTATTGGCTTTTAAGATACACAATAATCAGTCTAATATTTTACAACCTAATATTGATATTATAGATAAGTTTAGTAAATATGGAGTACATAGGATTAACTGCATTGTTTTTAAAATGATTTACGTACGACAGACTTTAAACTTAAGCAAAAAATATAAAACCATGTTCGTGTCTTTATTTAAAGTACACAGAAATAAATTCTGAATTTCAGCCGTATTTTAGCCGTAATTCAATTTCTGAAATTTTAGATATACTGTAAGTTTGTAATAAGAGCAGAGCTATGAATTCATTAAAAACAATATTTATTAAATAAAAAAAAACCGACAAGTAGTAGTATAGGAGTTCAGTAAGAGTTTAATTCCTTTGTGAGTACTTCTAGTCTGAGAAAGGTAAACATGTTTTACTAAATCGAATAAAATCTTTATTGTGGAGACATTAAATAATGTACAGAAATCATGCATTATAAATGTATTTAGATTTTGGCAGTACGCAAAATTAAAACTTCATTCAGACATTCAAATCTATCATTCATTCAGACTCCATTCGCTAGCCAATTTTCCTTTTCCAACGTCGGGGTCAGGCTTCTAAGTGAATGGTCTCCCAGTCGTATTGCATAAACTCGTTAGCGTTGTAAAATTAATGTGTTACTAAAATACAAGTTTTTAGTATCTTGAGTGTTTTAATAGTTTTTGTCAGTTTGTTGAGGAATGAGTACCGACTTTTGAGGGCTGATTTTCGTAAATGAGATCCCGGTAGTTATTTCTGTCTTATCTTGTCTCATGAGTATGTATGTCTCCCTCTTGTCAAGGCACATTTGGACAAGCAAAATATTTTTAAAAAAGGTAGTGGCACGGCACATTCAATCAAAAATGTATTGATCGTAATTGAGTTTACTGGATTCAGTCACAATAATAAATGTATTTCTCGTGCTTATACCGTAATACGTTTGTACTCTGTGAAGTGCATTTGCTTGTATTCCTACCAACGTGATCGATGTAATTTATCTGAATAGTTTTATTCCTTACAGTACTGGGAATTCCATTTAAGGGGGGGGGGGGATTACAATCGTACTCCATACTTTAGGTGAATGAGAAATTTTATTCCAGAGCCTATGTACCTTTTTTAATCAAATCTACAGGAACCTGGGAATGTTGTCATATACATTGAGTTATTAAAAAATTACAAATCCACCAGTCTAGGTAGGCGTTTGGCATTATGGACAAAATTAATTTTAGGATAACATACATTGCACACGCTTAATTGTTTAATCTATTGTTATAATTATGGAAAATACAGTCCTTAACAGTATTACATAACGTGCGACTATTCATAGAATTCATGATTATAAATATTCATCGGGAATTGTAGTTTAAACCCAGTATCAACTCTGTGAAAGTATTGGACCAATACTCAAGACGCCATGTCATCATAAGAGGAGTATAACAGTACATACACACTCTTGCTTTAAGCCTTCATCATCAATGAGATCAGGAGATATAACAGTACCACCGTTCTCCTCTGGCGGCTTGAGGACCACCTTCAGTAAAACCGTGCGTTCAAGTCTCTCTTAGGATGACACTTCAAGGCTTCACGACGTACAAATTGCTCTCGTTTGGGCAAGGTCAACAGTTCTAAGGAGCAAGGACCTTGTTGGCAGCCTTCTGCCATTCATTGGCATCAGGATGTGGGAGTCAGTCGTTAGCAAACATTAGAAGTACAAGCTCAGGACCCTCGTTTGTGTTACTAAGTGTCTTCGAATTGTAAGCGTTTCTCACGAATTGGAAATCAATAGGCTGTTTAAATTTGAAATATCGTAAATGTCCTATAGTACAGATCTATTACCACACAGGAATCAAACCTTCCTGGTCTGAAGATGGTAAAGAAACACCAATCACTATAATAGTTGTACAATATGTACTTATGGTGTAATAGTTTTAATTTGTGGGACTTCTAATTGTATTTATTTCTACTAATACATAATAATATGATAAGAAGAATTAGATTTAATTGCAAGAATAAACACTTAAAAATATATCTTAAATTTACATTACTAAAGAAATATTTACAAACTATCTAGCTAACTTACAAGTAAAGTTTATAAAAAACATGTATTACTTCCTAAATACGTTGTAATGAAGTAATACTTTGAAGAATGTACTATATAATATTTATATAATTTAATCTTTCTCATATTCCACATGGCAATACCTCCATCACTGAACTATAAGCATAATTTCAAAATAGTTAAAGCCAAATTTAAAAATCAAAACTTACACAAACATTACTGTAGGTTTTTTAAACATTTTATTGGATAACATTTTTGTATTTTGGTATTTTTTAATAATTAAGTGTATAAAAGTAAAGCATAGTTGAGGGAACGTATTTTTATATTCAGTAAAATTGTATTTCCTTGCCTGTATGAAAAAAAAGTTTTCACTAATAACCTAGAACGTTTTAGCCCCAATTTGTTGAGATACTTCATAACTCACAGTGCTGATAAATAAACAGTAAAGGCCTTAACTTAGCTGTAGTTAAAAAAATATATGAAATATTCCTAATAAATAAATTGAGTGCGGTAAAAGTTTTTGATAGTTAACTCATCTGATAATCATGACCAACAGGTTAAAAATGTATTTGTATTGGTAATAGTCAATCTTCAAGTGGTAGATTTATATACATAGACATGTCTAAATTCCACCCTTCCAACTGCTAACAATCATCGATTGACAATGTTTATATATAACACTAAGTAAACCCGGCGACACTGCTTGTTGCTTAGTCTGATATTAATAATAGTCGTTACTTATGACATTAGTTGGCAGACACATAAATCTTGATTGTTTACCTAGTAGTATACGAAATTAAATAACTTATAGTTATATATTTTTATGAATAAACAATTATATGATAACATCAATAATATTACAGGTTATTATATAATTATTATAACACTATTATACCAGTCGGCACTGGTGACGCAGTGCTGTAACCCATCTACATGGGGACAAAGTGTTTGGGAGATTGTAGGCGATAGGTTGGATGCTCGGTTCTCTTAATACCAACATAGCGTCCGCTTGATGGTTGCTATCGGCATGGACACTACTAGAGAATTCTGGGGTGTTGAGGTTGGGTGGTGATCATTGTGCGGGTGTTGTGTGGGGGAGATAACTGACTATATCAGGCTTGTCAATTAGCTGCAAATCAGACCAGCACTACGTGGTTCGGATTCCACGTAAAGCTGTCGGTCCCTTAGTTGACCTAGCTGCTGGGCTATTAATAAATATCCCTTTCTGAGGAACAGTTGAACTCAGTTAGTAACCAGACTACACTCATCCACACTCATCCTACACTCATATAACCATTCGTATTCTCCTTAAAATACCAACAAAGTTGTGTCGTCGTCTCATATGTAAGAATGTTTAATATGCACATAAATAAGCTGGTCACAGTGGCAAATTTTCAGCACTGACCTTTACCTTCATTTGTGACGTGTACGAAGGTCGGAAAATGTTTGTAATGACCTATTATCATTAATGATTTTATGAACTAAATACAATGAACACGCTTGTATATGAATATGCAATGTTGTGTAAAATGGCAAATGAATTTATTAAGTACTTTGCAAAGTTTGTGTACACAAACATGGACATTTTATTTTTATAAACATAGTTTGCTATGTAGTTGTGGATTTGTTATGCAGATTGTAAGTTTTGAAAACAAAATTATTAACATTAACAGGTAATACGAACACAAACAATGGTTTCATAAATTAAATATATATTTAGCCAAAAAGATAATACTAGACAACAAAGATGCAACACTAAACACTAGTCAACACGGGTGTAGGGAAGAGCTCGCTAGAGAATGTGATGCAGAGCATGAGGTCCGTGATGATGCCCGTGGTGGAGTAGAGTGTACTTGTGGTGCTTGAGGTGCTTGTGGTGGCCGATGGGGTGGTGTAACTTGTGGTGGAGCGCCAGCTTGAGGGGCAACAGAAGCAGTTTAGTGGGAGCGGCGAATACTGAGGTCAGAGTTACTGCGACCAGCTGTAACAAAATTGGGGGTTTAGATCGTGGTTTGTTTGTCATATTATCTATTCTGGACCACAAGAGTGAGATAATAATTTCCAAAAAAAGCCAAATAATCATTACCAAGCTAAGTTACATTCAAGAACTAATGACATAAATATTCACACAAATACACAGTTTAATATTTAAAAGTAAACAGTTTCGTATTACAATAACTACTCGATCAACGTAAATAAAATCTTGAATGACCAAAGAATATAAATTGTCAGTGGTATTAATCTTAATAGTTAGTTATGACACAAAAACGTGTTGACTGCAATAAATTCAGCGACTTGTAATAATTTTTACACGTTATTTAGTTTATAGTATTGGTCTTTCAATGTTTCCAAATAACATTCAGCATGGAAACATATTCAATTTTGTGGACTGCTTCAGGAATGTAACTTAGAATATCAATCACTTTTCAAAAGAGTTCCACACTTTAAAATGTTTGTGTCTTAACTCATCCTGTTTTTGATATTTAGATTTGTTTAAGGCTTTAATTAGTTAAAAAGTATTCAATTGTGTTTGACAGTAAATAGAAGTACCTCACCATCCTTAACATAAACCTTTATTATGAACATCCTCAAAAATGTGTTCACTCATGTATTGAAATAAAATCTGAACAGTGAATAGAAATACGTAGGCATTTGCCTTTCTGTTTGTTTGTATTTTAAGATGGGCTTTCTTGTAATGATTGAAAAGATAGATCAATACAGAGTGCTTTAAATAAAAGCCCAAATTGAATTTCAGCGTACGCTTTGTATATACTGAACATATAATATATGCAATATTTCTCAATGGATAATATATCTTAGCTCCGGGTCAATAAAATTATATTGGTTATGAAAAAAGGCATAAACTAGACAAAACACTGTTATAATTAAAAAAAAACATTCAATAGGTGGCACATTCATGTTTTTTAAGCGTTAAAAAATTATAAAGCGATAGTGAATGTGTTTGAAATATCAAAGAAAAATGCATCTTAGACATAGTAAACAATAAATAAATTTAAGTTAATTTCAGTTTTTACTAATTCCTAGGAAACTTATTTTCGTGATGAAACTATAATTAAACTATATCTTATACCTTGTGACTCACACTTTTACCTTTTAAAGTCATCAATATAAGTGGCGATTACAAAATTAGATGTTTAGTGATTTCACATAAGCGTGCATTATCAAGCAAATATTTTTGTATTTTAAAATTTAAAAAAAAGTGTGAATAAAATGTTATACTAATCAATACTTTTATGTACTTAAGCGTTTTTAATAGTATTCTATTCATAATTGTTGTTTTATTTTCATATTTAATTGGATTTTAATTGATCGCAAAAAAGTGATACATAACATAGATTTATAATAAGCTCTGTGATAATTACAAACGACACGTTATTTTTTCCTACTCATCAGGAAAAGCTTTTATCACAATATATAAATTATGATTGATAAAAACGTTTTTATCATACTTAAGCAAATAAAGTCTATTCGTACCAGTTTAGATTTTGATGTCACGTAACAAAATAATGTTTTCATAAAGACTAGTAAGGTAGTAAGTTTGTTGTCATACTATATATGCATAGATCAACAATAGAGAGTTTTTACGTAATTGTTTCTCGTAATGAACTTCAGAGGTTAACTGAAAAGAAGACACTAAAGGTTATCTTGGTTTGATTTGCGATGACCAACTGACTTTACTTTTTTGGTTATTGCTGGGATTTCCCATGATTAATAAATTCAAAGACAAACAACAAATAACTGGCAGAATTTTATTGTAAAGAAATGATAGAGTTTCATGGAAGTTGTATGTTATGTGTTTGGAAATTATAAATTGCACGTGAGGAATATAGTTATAAATATAATGATTACAAATTTGTTTAATGTATAACTCCACACATTTGAACAAATTTAAACCAAAACTAGAGTTAAGAAAATAAATTTTCAT